>JARQZK010002283.1:247500-252900 GCA_030704885.1 Cynegetis impunctata | reverse complement strand
AAATAAACAAGATAACATTAATCAATTTTAATGCCAGTTACGTTGGTGTACAATTTTCAATTTTATAATTTCGCTCTGAAACAGTATCTTCTACTAGCGCGAGATTTATACGAATGTAATTACTCTGGCATCACCCCACCCATTGTTTCTGCCTAGTTAATGCAGCCCTCCCGCATTCTTTACCTGCTGTGTCGACTAATTTGTTTTTATTTTGTACCGAGATAAAAATGTGGGCCACATTATTTAGTTAGGCGCGTCACAGTTGTGTTTATTTATTAGAATAAAAAATAGGGACGCTTCAGTCACGCATTGCACTGAAAAGGTCGGTAACGGTCAACTCTCAAGGATTCCGTTTGTAAAATTCCTGAAATTAAATTAAATTGAAAATGCATTTCAATATACAGGATCACTCACGGTGAATGGTAGGTTAGACGTTCACGGAGAACGGGACATTTATGAAAATTTGGTTTCATGGATAATTGATTTTGCTCTATCGATCTAAAATAATAGTGGCGCTGCGGCGTTGCCGCTTATACCAAAAAGTAGCAGCAACTGTCAAATTTCAAATGGGACACGCTATATATTATTCCATTTTTTGATTCTCTACTATTTTCTAATTGTGTTTGTATGATACTCTCCTATACCTATCTTCAGAGTTTTTCGAGAAATTAAATGGTTTCCTTATTTTTTTGTGCAAAACATAGCTTCAATTAAATGTTTATTACTAAGGTATTTAGATTCGTAGGACGCTGAAATTTTAGGTGTAGTTTACCAAGTTCCGACGTTTTAGTGATATTCAAAGGAATTTGTTCTCCATTATACAGGGTCCCTAAAAATTTGCGATTTTAACGATAAATACAAAAAAGGTGAAAAGTGCATTTTCTCAAATATAATACCCTGTATATTATTGAATATCTCGAATGAAAATTGAAATTTCTTTCAAATGATGTATGTATGTTCCTATAGGTACCTAAAAAGTCAGGTTTCCGAAATAAAAGCAAGTTTCTATAAAAATCGAATTATTTTGCCATATTTTGAATTAGGCAGCTATGAAATGTCAAGAAAGATGTCATTATGAAAATTAGACAATTAGAACATCAACAATAAAACGTTCGCGCGTTCATTAACGAAAATTTGCTTTGACAAACAAACAATTAAAATGGAAGGCAATAACTATTCTCATGAAGTTTTGATGAAGTTATTTATTGTACATGGTCGATGTGACAAAATAATAGCAAGAACATGCAGAAGATTCAATGAAATGTATACCTATTGACAACCAATAAAAGAGAGAACATTTGTACGTTCACAAAATAATTTTATCACTTATGGGTGAACACTGAAAGCTTTATATATATATATATATATATATAAATATATATATTTATATGTATATTATAATATATAATATATATTATAATATATATATATATATATAATATATAGTATATATATATATATATATATATATATATATATATATTTATCTCTTCTTTATGTTTCCCATTCTAGCCTCACTTTTTCAGTTTTGTTAGTTTCTTTTTCCATGCCGACGTGATAATACCGGTATGATGTATTTTTGTTAAAAATTTTATTATAACTGTTATTTCTGACTATATAAATTCAATAATAGTGATGGTGACATTCAGGTTACTCTAGTTATTGCCTAGGAAGGCAATAACTATTCTCATGAAGTTTTGATGAAGTTATTTATTGTACATGGTCGATGTGACAAAATAATAGCAAGAACATGCAGAAGATTCAATGAAATGTATACCTATTGACAACCAATAAAAGAGAGAACATTTGTACGTTCACAAAATAATTTTATCACTTATGGGTGAACACTGAAAGCTTTATATATATATATATATATATATATATATATATATATATATATATATATATATATATATAAATATATATATATATATATATATAAATATAAATATATATATATATATATATATATATATATATATATATATATATATATATATATATATATATATATATATATATATAAATATATATATATATATATATATATATATATATATATTTATCTCTTCTTTATGTTTCCCATTCTAGCCTCACTTTTTCAGTTTTGTTAGTTTCTTTTTCCATGCCGACGTGATAATACCGGTATGATGTATTTTTGTTAAAAATTTTATTAAAACTGTTATTTAGGACTATATAAATTCAATAATAGTGATGATGACATTCAAGTTACTCTCACTAATTTGTTCTTGACATTAAAATTGTTAACGTTCATTTTATAAAATCTTCATATACAACCTCTTGGACACTGTAATTTCGTTTTTGAAATCTACTATCTGCCATGATTCTTCTTTTTGATAATATTGTAGCATTCCCTGATGATGACAATAAAATTTGTCGAAATATTGGCAAATGTGTTATGAGAGTATACTTCCTGCATGCTGCGAGTTTTCCTAGTTTTATCCTAACTGGTCAGCAAAGACTTACTCTTTCTTCGTTTTTTTCATAAACAATAAAGTTCATAAAAACTTTCTATCTTATGATAGGAAAAAACTACGCGTTAATAACAGAGTTCCGTTACTGAAGTCTTATTCTTCCCCTCATTCTGGTTTCTATTCAAATACAAACTCTCACCCCTGAAGTCAATTAAGAGCGGCTGAAAAGATGCTAATCGCTTGAAAAACTGCAAAAACACAAGAAGTTTCTGCATCAATATTTTGGCACTGAAAAAAATATATGAAACCCCCAAATATCACCTTCCGAGTATCAAACAAATTCAAGTAAGTTTTCAGCCTTCGAAAGGAAGTAAGAGTGACGGTAGAGATTTGAAATGACTGAAGGGATAGTCAATTCTTGAGAAAACTCAGTAACACATGCAATTTTAACAGTAAAATTGAGGAGGTAGGTAAAAAAAAATAATTGAAACCCTCTTCTCTCACAACTATATCTACATACCAAATTTAAAATTACTAAATCATTCAACAAAAGCTGTGGAGTTACTCAAAACGTCAAAAATCAGGAAAAAACATGAAAATAAAAATTATTTAATTTGTGGCGGTGAAGAAAAATAGTTGCAACAAAAACAGCACACCTTTCTAATGAACATTCTGTGATGAAAAGCCGGCGGTTATGTTACACAGTTTATATCAGCAGAAGACACTTTCTTAGCTTCAAATCAATCCACCGAAAAAATTTGCCAGGGTATTTGAGGTTGCACAAATCCTCCAAAAACCATTCTATGCACACTCGACATATCAATAATTGATTTCCTCATCTTTTGCCACTGGTTTTAAATAAGTTCAGCTTACACTCTTCTCCTCCAGTCCCTTGCCCAAAGTTCAAAGATGCCAAAATTTTGAATGAAATTATTCAAATTTCAAGAGTTTCTTTCTTCTTTCATTGAAATATCATTTTTGTTATAAATACCGATTTTTAGATTTGAAAAGTTATTATTGAACATAATACTTATGTTTATGTGAACACAAACATAGATATTGTTTCTTTAGGTTTCAATTCAGGCTACGTGCTTGGTTTCCATTTCATATTTTTTCCTGACAATAAACTTTGGAAAATATTATTGAAGATTTTCTCAACCATAGGATCCTTGTGTTCTGAATGAAGCATAATTTCCATAGACTATAGGATGAAAGGTTTCAACCATATATGTAGATCGGCATTGTTAAGCTAGAAATATAGCTAACATTAACCCGACACGTGCCTCTAAGAAAAAGCACTCCAGTGAAATTGAACACTATAAAGGAAAGGAATTATTCGTTTCATTTCAAGAGAGAAAAACGGATGATTAAATAGAATGATTTAATAAAAGGAGTTTATCCGTTAACATTTTCCTTTAGACAGTAAAATAAGTTTCGATTCTTGGGATGAGATGAGTCGATAATCCATATTTGATGAATTGAAGTATACAAAAATGAGGAACAAACAGATCCAAAAATAGAATATCTAGCATTTATTCATTACCTGATTCTGATGTTAAGAAGAGAAAGCCTCTAATAATCTAATTTTATCGAGGAAGAAATATTTCATGAAGTCTAAAAAACACTTAGCTTGAGTTTCAGAACACAATAAAATCATCAAAATTATTTCGAATACTATTCACAGATACAAGATGTGTTACTTATAACAACTTGCTTTATAAGCGGTAAGTGTAACACCAGCTGATTTTTCAAGATTTTCATTTTTCATTCATCAAAAATGGATGAAACTATTTCAAATTGTTAACAATGTTTACTTTATGATTGCCTATTCTTTTGTGAATTTTAATTTGTGGAATATAAATAATATTATGAAATTTGAAGCAACTATTAGACCTTACATATTTCTGAATGAAAAGATTGGCTTATTCAATTATTTGTAAGTATTGAATAATGATATATATATATATATATATATATATATATATATATATATATATATATATATATACATATATTATTGATCAAATGTAGTGTATCAGTTGGCATGATTCCATTTAAATTAGTTATTTTACTCGACATATGTTTCAGGCTATTAACCTATTATGATGTCAAACTAAGTTTGATTAATAATTTAAACAGTGTACCACCAAACGTTAAACGAACAGCCAATAGAAGTTATATATATATATATATATATATATATATATATATATATATATATATATATATATATATATATATATAAAAATATATATATATATATATATATATATATATATATATATATAAATATATATATATATATATATATATATCTATATATATATATATATATATATATATATATATATATATATATATATATAAGAAAATATTGAAAATTCATAATGTATGTATGAATAAATAAACACACATTTCTTCATGCTGAACGAGGCACGCCCGTGCCAATATTAAAGTAAAAACTAGGACATTTATTCTAAACAAATCAAATAAACCCCCTAGCGGAGCTGGTTATACGAGTTCAAGATGCATCGAAATATTCCGACCTACCTTAGACGGTAAATGTTAGAAATGTTAAGATGATTATCACACTCGATGGAAAATAATATACAGCTGTTTCGCTCTTTTTGGGGTTCATCAGCATTATCCGTCCATCTGCCGGAAGTGATAACCAATCCAATATTTCAAACGTTTTTACAGTTTCATCTTCTCAACATAATGTCATATGAATATGACACAGCGCCAACAGTCGAAAACACGTCTTTCAGACAGGTGAAACGGTCCGGCAACGAAAACAATATGCCATTGTATTGCGAAGAGGAAACCATAAGAATGTTTGAAATGTTGGGTTTGTGTTCATATTCGGTAGATGGATGGATAATATTGATGAGCCCTAAAAAAGGTGAAACAGATGTCTATTATTATTCTTTGAGTGTGGTAGTCATTTCTAACATTTACCGTCTGA
>JARQZK010002283.1:162500-242500 GCA_030704885.1 Cynegetis impunctata | reverse complement strand
TCAATACACCAAAAAAAAACTTCAAGGGTCGGAAAACAGAGTTAATATTGAATTTTCTTGGAAAGAATTTGGACCTTACGTTAATAATTACGTGAAATCAGCGACCTAGTATTTCAACAATTTTTCGTAATTTCTTTGGAAAATACCATCAAACGTACAGAAAAGAGATTTATGCCCGTATCACTTTGCTTTCAAAGTAATGAAATAAACACGGATTTTTCCATGTGCTCGTGACAAACAGCCAAATACGGAAATTGTAAAAACCCTATAAATTTCTTTTATGAGTGTACAGTTAACGAAATTCTGCATTATACTTATCACAAAACAAAACCTGAATAAAACAAAGAGTTTTATTTCACAGGCTTCATTGAAACACTGTTATTAATTTTGAGGTCAAACGATTTTCACGTTTTTTGTATCAGTAGAAATTTTCATTGAAAAATTATTATAGAAGCTAACTTTATTCGACATAGTATTTTCAAGAACTAGGAATTGGGGTCCAACTGCTTCATAGTATGAGTTTGAAAACCGACTTAATTCAAACAGTTTACATTTATAAAAATATATATATATATATATATATATATATATATATATATATATATATATATATAACAACAAAGAAATTAGTCGCGGGAAAATATTAAACAAGTAGAGCAGAATTATCGGTATAGCCCGCTTTTATGGAAGCAGCCGTTGACACGTGTTTCGGAATCTTTGGTCCTCATCAGAACGGCGTAGCCAAGCATTAGATTGAAAACTTGGAGATGAAAATAGCACAACAAACGAAATCTCCTGCTACGGAAGACAATCTCACATTTGTTGTGCTATTTTCATCTCCAAGTTTTCAATCTAATGCTTGGCTACGCCGTTCTGATGAGTACCAAAGAGTCCGAAACACGTGTCAACGGCTGCTTCAATAAAAGCGGGCTATACCGATAATTCTGCTCTACTTGTATATATATATATATATATATATATATATATATATATATATATATATATATATATATATATATATATTATATATATAAATATATATATATATATATATATATATATATATATATATAAATATATATATATAAATATATATATATATATATATATATATATATTATATATATACAGGGTTTTAGTGAATAATGACATTTTACTATATAACTTTTGTCCGCAAATGCTTCATTTTCTGAGATACGGGGTGTTGAAGTTTTACTTAAAAACTGACTATTTGCTCTGAAACCGGTGGAGATTTGCAAATAAAATGTGGTAGGTTTCAAGATGAAGCGTGTATTTTTCATTTCTTCAATAAATTATCAAGAGCTATCTAATAAAATAACTAGCATCGCTACTAGATAAGATTAAAGTTATGGCAAGTACGCGTTAAGATGTTTTCTTTTTTCAAATAAAAACGGTGCCCCATACGAAAAAAGGCAAAAGAAATTTTCTGTCACAAATTCAACGAAGAATTAAAAAATGATTTTTAGTTTGAAATATCTCAGTTGCGTACCATTTATTTCTTAAAAAAAATTGAGATCATTACCCGTATGCGCGCCAACGATGAACATAAAATTATTAAATGCATGTCAGAAAATGCGCAATAACTCCACAGGTTTCAGAGCAATAAATAAATAGTCAGATTTTAAGTGCCACTTTAACACCCCGTATCTCGGAAAACTAATCATTTGCGGACAAAAGTTATAGCAAAATGTCATTACTTTTTCATACAGAATCGCCATCTGAAGTTTCACTTATTCACTAACACCCTATATAATTATATATATATATATATATATATATATATATATATATATATATATATATATATATATATATATATAGATATATATAATACATATATATATATATATATATATATATATATATATATATATATATATATATATATATATATATATATAGGTATATAGGAATATATAGTTTATGTAATCCGTCTCAAATTTGATTTTACTATGTTCATTATAACAAATTAGTTAAAAAATATATACTGCCATTGCAATAATAGAGAAAATTGAACTTAGAACGAAAATAGAGAAAATGTTCGTCGCTCATATAGATATTCTCTCTTTAGGTAACTTACTTCGGTAAAATAAAACAGAATCCACGACGCAACATTTCACTACACTGTGGCTTCATCAGATAGAACTGACTAGAAAAATCTTGGCATCATATTTTATATAAATTTAAGTGCCTGAGGAAAACTATAACCAGTAATGGAGTAGAGGGGTAACATGTATGTAATCCTTCGAAATACCTAGCACAAATTACATCGAATATTGAATATATTCAGCAGGGAAGAATGATTTGAATCGATTTGTTTATTCAGTAGTTTATCAGAATTATTAAATTCTCTACTCTCTCTATGCAAAAGGAATGATTTATTGAATGTATGAATCTCGACTGATAAATTATTGGAGTGATAAGAATCTTTCTCATTGTTTTAGAAACAGGGCTTATGTTCTTTTATTCTTTTTCCGAACTTTCTATGTATTCTAGCAATACACAATCACCGTATGACAATTTATAGACCCCCGAATTTAAGAATTTATCCATTTTTGATTTATTGTTCTTTATAATTATGATAGTCTGAAACGATGTTCGTACAGATTGAAAAGAAATGATTGATTGAATATGAGAAACTCTTCAAATGAATGATTAGAGTAATTAGAATCTCTCTCATTGTTTTCGAAACAGGGCTTATGTTCCTTGATTCTTTTTCCGAATTTTCTAAGTATTCTAGTATTCTTGAGAAGAAAAAGGAATTATTCAAATGAATTTATGATTTCAGTTTCCTCTTGAATACATTGGCAAATATTCAGTAGAGGTAAATTCATACTGACTTTGTTCAGAAAAAAATAGAAGGTACATACTTGATCACCACTCGATGAACTAAATCATAAGTTACTCGTACTAAATTACTACAATTAAAAATAGCTCAATTGCCAGAAGGCGAAATACCAGCCATTTTTTTGTAGATATATATATATATATATATATATATATATATATATATATATATATATATATATATATATATCAGAGCTGTGACGAGCACTGAAGAATAGTGCTTCGAGCACTAAGCACTTGAAAAAAAAGGCTCCCAGTCTCGAGCACTAAGCACTTATTTTCACAAAAGGCTTGCGATTACTAAGCACTTTGTATTCTAGCAATACACAATCACCGTATGACAATTAATAAACTCCCGGTTTTAAGAATTTATCCATTTTTGAATAATTGTTCTTTATATAATGGTCTTAAAAGTTGTTAGTACAGTATGCGACATTAAAGTGTGAAAAAATTGATGTCAGTTCTTCACTTGGGTTACCCATTTAAGTTGAAATATGGAAATTCTTGTCAACATCTTTGGAAACCAAAAACATTTTTTTATTGCTAAAGTTAAATTATTTGCTGTGATAATATAATAATCAATTAATTGTGGATTGTATGCATCACAGGTAGAAATCTGCTTTATAAAGTTCAATTCTTTATTCGTCTGTGACATTTTGAGAATTCGATGTATCACACTACTATATGCTGCAAATATTAGAAAAGATGAATCAAAAGTCTTGTGTATTGTAGTTTCAGTGTAATTGGTTGTGAAAAATTGCAAAGTAATGTTTATTGTAAGTTATAGCTATAGTGAGATCTAGAAAAGTGATACATTTATTCTATTCTATATCTATGGTTGAGTTTTCTCATGAAAATACATTTAAAAAAGAAATATCCTTTTAGTTAATGGAATCCGTCGTTACTACGTGACAATCCAACATGATGAACAAAAACAAAACTTGAATTTACTACGTTTATCATCACAAAAATACTTTGATTTGTCCTGTATGTAAAGGAGTGTAAATAGGTCAAACTGGTCGATCGTTCAAGACAAGATTTAAAGAACATCTACAATCTTTTTCGAAAAATAAAACGGATTCGACGTTTTCAAATCATTGCCGTAAAAACCACCACCCGTTTCCATAAATTGATAACTTTCAAATTATGCACAAATTACTGAAAGGAACCAAACTTACTTACTCAGAATCATTAGAAATTTTTAAACTCAATCATAATGCAAAAGATATCTTGCTGACCGACCAGATTGACTTGATATATTCTCCTATATTTAGTGTATTCAAACAATAATGATTTTTCTAAGAACATTTTATTGTACCAATTTGGGAAATCCACTTCGATTAGCCCTTCTTGAAATGTGTTCCTCTTGTCTATTTAGGTACCTGCAATAATTTTTTCCCACCCGTAAGCGCAAATCTGTAATTATGTATTCAGTTCTTTACTCAATTTGCCCGATGATGGTCTAGTGACCGAAATTGCAATCGCAGTGTAATATTTTTCAAAGTATTTTTGTGATAATAAACGTAGTAAATTGAAATTTTGTTGTTGTTCAAATATCCCTTTCATAAAAAGTTTTTCAATACAAAGTCAATCGGGAGTGAAAATATATCGAATACACGTTTCTCCAATTTAAAATAAATGGATACGGTTAAACTTGAAAACAATATCTTGAATACGACGATAATAAAATGCAGATAGGTTCGGTTTTCCGCTTGACCATCGATTTTTCTTCAGGTCAGTTCGAAGTGAGTAAACAGAAGAGATATAACCAACTGATCTCAACATTATCTCAACTTTGGAAGCTTCATGTTAGCAAATAATGTTATTATATTGCTGTTCGGAGAAGGATATTTTCATGCGAAAATATCCTGAAGCAACATTGGAGAGTTGGTGAATTATACATTGTTCCTTTGTTATGCCTGAATAAGCGAAGCACAAATTCAATGTTAACTTATTTATGCATCTAAGTTACTAAACGTATATCCTCAAGTTTTGGCACAAAATATTTATCGGTGTTTTTTGAATAAAGAAATTTATTTCAACACTAACTAGTCCTCATAAATAACAACTCAATACTTAACTAAATTATGTGGAGTGACTCATTCTGCTCTGCCAGAGGCAAATTTATTCGAATGTCTCCGACCACGGAACAATGAAATCTAGCAGAAAAGAGAAACCATTAGACACATCACCAAAAAAATTGAAACAAGAAAGCGACCGCGATCAAAACACTAATACGAATTGTTGTGCTGATGAGAGTTATCCGAAATATAGACATGGTCAACAAATTGGTTGTGTCTCTTACAAAGTGGCCTTTTTGTTTGCAGAGAACCCCGGACTATTCAATATATGTATATATATATATATATATATATATATATATATATATATATATATATTATATATATATATATATTTATATATTATATATATATATATATATATATATATATATATATATATATATATATATATATATATATATATTATATATGTTCAGAAAGGTTTCCGCGGTCGGAAGTTTTTGAAAAACTTGGTTCACGAAATGAACCGCGTAAAAGATTTGAAAAATCTCGACGTTTCGGCTCCTTTTGCGAAGCCATCTTCAGGAGAATTGGAAGGGGAATAATTCAGAATCGTGGCCTCAATCTGCCTACTCCACGATTAGAATTAGGAGGAATCGGAAACAATCGTATTGTTTATGTATATATATATATATATATATATATATATATATATATATATATATATATATAGGGTGTTAAAAAACATTATTTCAATACTTTGTGAGCTGATTATAGACCTCAAATTAAGTAAAAATTTTCATATAAACATGGGTCCGCAAAAGAGCCGTTTTGAATATATAAGCGATTTTCGGTTTATTTTCATCTTTCAGATGACTTGTGTACTGAACTTACAATTAAAATATTCCTCAGTAGGTTCAAGAAAAAAAATCACAGCTGGCATCAAACATTTGCTTTTCATATGACATATCATAACTTCTATTGAGTATTCTGCATACTATGCGAGTTGTTTACTCTCCTTCACTTTGTTGTTAAGCAAAAGTTATTATTCCTGAATTTGAAATGCCTTATTGTAATATCGAATTGAGTGATATGGTTTTCATGTATGGCCCTGCCAACGGAAGTGGTCCTGAAGCACGTCGCCTTTATGGAGAGGCTTATCCCGATCGTAAACTTCTTTCTCATGTGACGTTCAATCAAGTTTTAAGACGATTGATGTACTTCCTGCATTGAAATGGATGGTGGTCACATGAAACATCTTCTGTAAAACTCTAGAAGTCAAAAATAAATCGAATATCTTCTTTAATTCATCGTATTTGGTTGCGCTAGTAGTTAATATTTTGAAAACCGAAAATCTCTTATATCGCCAAAACGGCTCATTTGCGGACCCATGTTCATATGAAAATTTTCACTTATTTAGAAGTCTAAAATTAGATCCCAAGATATTGGAACCTTGTTTTTTAACACCCGGTATATATATATATATATATATATATATATATATATATATATATATAAATATATATATATATATATATATATATATATATATATATATATATATATATATATATATATATATATATATATATATATACAGTGCTTTCATGATGAAAGGAACAAATTCATTAAAAAATTAGGTTTCTATTTCATGTTAAAATCCTCGGACAGGTCGATTAGTATTTTCATTTGGGCATTTTTCGCAATAAAAATTTTGTATACAGGGTGTCTCATTCAAGAGCTATGGCTTTGTCATTAGTTTTTTTAAAGGTAATACCCTGTATATTATTTCACTTTACAATTCTACGATAAATTCTTATCACTTTTTGTGAACATACCATATGCCTTAACTCGATGGATTGCCAGAAACGGAGATAGTGGGTAATGAGAGGTACGATATGAAAACACACAAATGTAATTACTAATTTAATTTTTACATATGTTCAATCTATTGTCCGTTTACTTCGAGACATTTTTGAAGTCGATTCAATGTTTCCCGTTGCACATTTTCAATTACTTCTGGACTGATAAGTCTTATTTCCTGCCTGATTCTCTCTTTTAGATCATTAATATTATTTGGTCTATTCAAATAAACTTTAGACTTCAAATAACCCCATAAGAAAAAATCCAATGGGGTTATGTCCGGTGATCTTGGCGGCCACTCAATCGGACCTCTCCGTCCTATCCATCTGTTGGGAAAAGTTGCATCAAGAAATTGTCGAACAGCGATTGAATAGTGAGGAGGTGCCCCATCTTGTTGAAACCATATCTCGTTATTAGGTATGTCAGGATCTTGTGGGTTAGGAAACAAAACAGCTAAAGCCGGAATGAGTTCGAACTGGAGAAAGTTCAAGTAGTCCTCTCCGTTTAGTGTTTCCTTCAAAAAAATAGGGACCAACTATACGATTTCGAACAATTCGCTGCCCATGTATTAATTTTTTGAGGCCGCTGTGTGTGGCATTCTTGCATCCAATGAGGATTCTCGGTCGCCCAATACCTACAGTTTTGTCTGTTGACGTGGCCATTTAAAGTAAAGGTGGCTTCATCAGAAAAAATTATGTTTGTAATGAAATTAGATGTTGATTATGAATTTCAAGAATCTGCTCACAAAACTGTTACTCTGCGGTCAAAATCGTCTTCTAATAATTCACGTACCAGCTTAATTTTATAGGGATGATACTTATTTACCTTAAGTATTTTATGCACGGACCCTACTGATAAATTGAAATTATTGGAAATTGTAGTAATGGATGTATGAGGGTTATCTTGGGTTTCTAGTAGAACGTTCAGCACTGTTTCTTCAGATACTCTCGGTGGTCTTCCTTAGTTAAATCTCTAACGTGGCCGTATCTCCTGAATTTTGATTCAATTTTGCTGACTGTCGATCTAGTAATTGGCGGACGATCAGGATGATTTTCATTGAATAGATTGCAGACTTCTTCTTGTGAACGCACCCCTATCTCCAAAACCAATCATCATAAGTACTTCAATACGTTCTCTCTCAAGTAATTGCATTTTCTTAAACAATGAAGTAGTGTAGTGCCTGGAGCGTTAAAAAACGTGAAAACTGCAGACTATACAGCACCAGTGAATGAAATTCAGATGGTACATGTGAAATTTCATTCTTCAGATTTAATGACAATGTTTACCTAAATTTTTTTTTGTACTTTTAATCCACATTTTAAATCTCCAGGTGCTCCACTATCTCCGTTATAATCTGGGAATCCGTCAAGTTGAGGCATATGGTATGTTCACAAAAAGTGATAAGAATTTATCGTAGAATTGTAAAGTGAAATAATATACAGGGTATTACCTTTAAAAAAACTAATGACAAAGCCATAGCTCTTGAATGAGACACCCTGTATACAAAATTTTTATTGCGAAAATTGCCCAAATAAAAATACTAATCGACCTGTCCGAGGATTTTAACATGAAATAGAAACCTAATTTTTTAATGAATTTGTTCCTTTCATCATGAAAGCACTGTATATATATATGTATGTATATAGATATATAGATATTGATATTTTCAATGAAAGTTTAGTTGGTTTTAAAAAGAAACTTCGCGGTTATTTGCTTCGTTACAATCACTTCTGCATTTAAGTTCATTCAATAGATTTAAGCAATTTAAGGGTATTTTAATTTTTATTTCTATTGTTTTTTTTTGTATTTTACTCTTCTTCTTGGTTAATATATCTCAATAATTTGTGAATTGTTCCCTATGGAATCAACAATTTTTTGCTTTTGTATTTAGTGGATCTCTGTTATTGGCCTGTGAAGGTCCCCATTTGTAATGAATAAATAAATGAATATCCTGATCCAGTAAGTGACTCTTAATCATATTTTCTCAATTCTCGATATACCCCTTTAATTTTTCTATTTTTCTATTTATATCTTCAAAGACAGATAACACCTTGATTATGTTCTACGAGCTTCCAAAGCTGAAGTAGTTATTTGATTAATGACAGAGGAGATTACCGAAGGTCCACGGATTGCAATGAAAAGTGGGTCTGCCATTAGGAGATAATATAGAAAAGCCATCTGAAATGGAAAGAATTCACAAAGGACGAAAACACCGCCTCCATTTGACGGCGTTCTCGCAATTGAGTTTTAAATATTAATATGCAACCAATCGATATTGCAAACTTCATTGAAAAGCATTCGTGCTGGATTTGGCCGTCTCATAAATTCCATGCTCCATTCGTGTGCAGGGGAGAATTAGTATTCTTCTAAAAAATGACGAAATATCTGATATTTATAAAAAGACATACTAAAAAAAAAGAATGAAATCAAACCTAGTATTAATTTAGTAATGATCATGTCTCAGCACATGAGTGAATATAATATCTACTAATATATTCATACATTCATAATTTATACTAAATAATTACTACATAGGGGGCGGGCATCCATTAATTACGTGAGGTGTTTAGGGGCGAAGAGGGTCGAGCGAAATCTCACTCAAACTCACGTGGGGGAGTGGGTGGTCTCGGCAAATATCACATAATTTTTTTTCTCAAGAAACAGTAGAAAATTGCGAGAAAACTGGGTTAATTAAGTAAACAATGTTTCTACCCTAAAATATGGCTAAATCTTATATAATAATAATCATCGCGGTTCAATTATGTACTGATAGGAGAATTTATTAACTATAAAAAATTCTTTAGTTTGAAAACAATTTTTCATTCATTTCATTTATTAAATATGAACAAGTATTTATCAAATATTGTTCGTTAACTAAAAAAAGATACGCTACGATGTGACGATTATTCATAAAAAAATAATGCCATATCCTCTTATAATAAACATACGACGCACTAATGATTTTCACTAACAAAAAATTTTGTTTGGCTTATTACCACCACTATTTTATTATTTATTTTGTTTTCTCCACATTTGTATAAAATATTACTAATTTACTTGAACTAATGGAATTCTTCATTTGAAATGATGAAATCTAGTTTGGCATTTATTCATTTCTATTTTTCGAACAAGCTACCCCTTCAAGAGACAGAACACAACAAAGTTCAACAAAAGATTTTTAAATTACCTCTTCGATTAAGCAATTCATTCTGAACAAATTTGATCAAAGAAATTCAATGGAAAATTTAAAATTATATTTTGATTTATTTATCTAAAATTATTGCTGGTTTAAGAATTTATTTCCCGTTTTTAGTAGCAACAAAAATTCATCTGAATTCGACCCTGTCCAAAAACATATTATTTTATATTTATGTCCTGTAATATTAACATGAACATGGCACAGTTATGATATTGCAATTTTCCTGATCATGTCACTTGTTATAATGACTGCTTGATATACGGACCACATAAACTGAAGCATATTTATTGAGGAAATTTTATGATGGATATTATTTTCTGAGTGGACATTTCAATCATTATTTACACATAAATTTATATTATACATATATACATATATACATATATACATATATACATATATACATATATATATATATATATATATATATATATATATATATATATATATATATATATATATATATATATATATAAACCTTTTACGAAGATATGATAAAGGCAAGGAGGCAAGAAAAAACACAATTCGTGATAATTACAGGAGATTTTAACGCAAAAATCGGAACAAAAGAAGACGGAGACACACAGTATATTGGCAATTTCGGGCTTGGGGACAGAAACGAGAGGGGAGAGATGCTGTATAGTTACTTGAACAACGAAAATCTATTTTGCCTCAATACCTTTTTCGAAAAACCCAAACAACGTAAATGGACCTGGACCAGCCCGAACGAAACAACTAAAAATGAAATAGATTACGTTCTCTCAAATAAGAACAACATATGCGCCGACGTGACAGTACTGAACAAATTTTTCACCGGAAGCGACCACAGATTAGTGCGAGCGAAGATTGAGATAAACATGAAAACAGAACGAAACAAACTCATCAAACAAGAACGCTATCCAACAACGGAAACTCTGGCAAAAGAACAAATCAAATACCAGAATGAATTAGAAACAAGACTAGCACCAATAGAGAAAATTGAACAAATGCAAATAAACGAACTAGCTATAAAAATAAAAGAAACCATAAACACATCCGTTAAAAAAGTCTGCTCACAATCAAAAATAAGTAAAACCGTTAAGCTCCAACCTAGTACCGTCAAACTTCTCAGAGAGAGACGAGAAAGGACAGATCGAACAACAGATAGTTTCAAATCTCTAAACAAGGAAGTGAAAAGGGAAATTAGAAAAGACAGTAGAAACTATATCAACAAACTAATGAAAGACACGATAAGAGAAAACTGCAACATGAAAGTACTAAAAACAAAAAACTCAAGAGGCAGAACAAAAATTACAAAAATAAAAAACGAGAAAAACGTGATCGTCCAAGACACAAAGGAGATAGGCAAAGCCATAGAAGAATTCTACACCAAGCTATACTCGCCCAGCATACAAAAACAACGAAGTGAAAGAACTATACTTAACATCGGCTCAGAGGAAATACCAGAAATAACTAACTCCGAAATAAGAATGGCACTCAGCCATCTAAAAAACAATAAATGTGCAGGAGAGGACAAAATTACTGTAGAGATGATGAAAATTGGCGGCAGAAAAATAGAACAAATACTGAAGATTCTATTTAATAAAATAATAGATGAAGGAAAGATTCCACAGAATTGGTATAATTCCGAAGTAATCCTAATATTCAAAAAAGGAGACAATACAAATATTGAAAACTACCGACCAATATCTATACTATCACACATCTACAAGCTGTTAACCAAAATCATAACCAACCGCATAACAACTAAACTCAATTTCTACCAACCTGTCGAACAAGCTGGATTCAGAAAGCACTTTAGCACCACAGATCACCTACACACCATAAGAACACTAATAGAGAAGTGCACCGAATATAACGTACCGCTCCATATGGATTTTGTAGATTTCCAAAAAGCATTTGACTCCGTCGAAATATGGGCAGTTTTAGAATCCTTAGAAAACGCAAGAATTGATTCAAGATATACGAACATCATAAAGACCATATACGAAAATGCAAGCATACAAATAAAATTGGACGAAAAAACAAAAACAAACCCCATAAAACTGCAACGAGGAGTGAGGCAAGGAGACACCATCTCGCCCAAAGTATTCACCCTTGTTCTGGAAGACATTTTCAAGAAATTAAAATGGGACACCAAAGGTATAAACATCGACGGAGTATACTTGAATCATCTCAGATTTGCAGATGACATAGTCTTAATAGCAACCAATCTGCAAGAATTAAACGAAATGCTACAACAACTAAGTGACATATCCGCTACTGTAGGCCTTAAAATGAACTATGTGTACTTGGGTCATGATATCAGATTAGGGAAATCAAACCAGGATGCTGAAATAAAAAGAAGAACACAACTAGCATGGGCCGCTTTCGGTAAACTTACATATATCCTGAAGAATAATTCTATTCCCATAAACCTAAAAAGAAAAGTATACGACACTTGCATATTACCAGTGTGCACCTACGGAGTAGAGACCATTTCCCTTACCAAAAAGTCGGCTAAAAAACTGGAGACAACCCAAAGGGCGATGGAACGAAGCATGCTTGGAATATCACTAAGAGACAAAATCAGAAACACTGAGATAAGACGTAAAACAAAAGTCAGGGACATCGTGGAGGAGGTAGCAAGGATGAAATGGCCGATGGGCTGGCCATATAGCCAGAAGCGATGACAACCGATGGACACGTGGAATACTGGAATGGAGGCCGAGAGAGACAACAAGGAGCAAGGGAAGACCTCAAAAAATATGGGTGGACGACATAAGAGCGGTGGCTGGCAAACAGTGGATGAGATTCGCGAAAGATAGAGAAAGATAGAAACAATTAGAAGAGACCTACATCCAAGAATGGATGAAAAATGGTTGACAAAGAAGAAGAGAAGATATATATATATATATATATATATATATACACACATATATATATATATATATATATATATATATATATATATATATATATATATATATATATATATATATATATATATATACAGGGTGTCCCACGTCGATTAAGAAAGGGAATATCTCGGAACCAGAGAGAGGTAGAGAATTGTAATTTTGGTCTTGTAAATAAAAGCAATTGGAGCAGCTGTTTTTGATATTATGTTACCCATTGAGCTTTTTGTTGGTCACGTGACATCAGATTCAAAATTATCAATGGGACAATTTGTATAATCTGGCATTTCTATGTTCCTTTCGAGAGAAAAATTCCAACAAACTATGACACTTGTGGTCTTATACGATTAATTTAAGAAATACAGGTACTATCCTTTGTCCCAAAACGATTATGACAAACCTCTGAAAATATCTATTACCAAATTGATCTTTTCAAATTTGGGAAGTACTGTATTTTTTGTGATGAGTAAAACAAGGCAAAATATGTATACAGGGTGACCCTAATCTTAAATAAGTTGGTAATTGCTCGTTTCTGACGTTTGTCATAATCGACGTGGAACCAAGTGAAGTACCTGTAGTTATTAAATCAATTGTTTTATACCACAAGTATGATAGTTTGTTGAATCGTTTTATCGGAAGGAAGATAGAAATGCAAAAATATACAGGTTGTCCCATTAATAATTTTGACTCTGATATCACGTGACCGACAACAAAAAGCTCATTGGGTAACATAATATCAAAAACAGCTGCACCAATTGCTTTAATTTACAACCCCAAAATTACAACTGTCTACTACTCGCTGGTTTTGAGATATTCTTTGTCTTAATCGTCGTGGGACACCCTGTATATATATATATATATATATATATATATATATATATATATATATATATATATATCGATATATCGTGAACTCGTATAACCAGCTCCGCTAGGAGGTTTGTTTGATTAGTTTCAAATAAATGTTCTAGTTCACTTCATTTTATTGCCACGAACGTGTATCGATTCTATTTATATATATATATATATATATATATATATATATATATATATATATATATATATATATATATATATATATATATATATATATATATATATATATATATATATATATATATATATATGCGTATAAACTTTTCGTTAATGAACAATTTTTTGCTGTTAGCGTCAATTTACACTGAAAAAATATTTTCAATAACCTATATTATAAAATTATTATCAACTTAAAGCTTATATTTAATACTGCGAAATAATGTGAAATTGAAAATGAAATTAGTGAAACTACTAACAATTGCTTATGAAGTTGCAATTCTCGTATGTATAAATATAACAACAAAGCTTTATTATAGAAAAGACGTATCAAATTTCAAAGTAATCTCCAATGGCATGTAACATCATAACATGAATACCTCCAGCAAAAGAATCAATCAACCAATACAAATTGTTATGGATAATACTTCTTTATGAATTTCTTTTATTGAATAGTGCGTGTTTTCAATAATTATTGTTACACGTTTCCATTGCACGCACGAAATAAGTTTCATGACATGCTACATAGAGAGAGCGAAAAAAACCTACAATGAATCAGACGTAGGTGCTTCGAAAATAAACTTTTTCTGAAGTATACATAAAGAACAGATATGATACATTTTTCATCGTTTGGCCGTAATCATCTGTAGCCAGAAGAGTAAAAGTGTCTCGTTTAGCCAGTAGAGGACGTTAAAAATTACCTGAAAACCTGCTAATTGATTTCAATGTTTTTTGGTGTATAGCTAGTACTATAAAATCACGTTTTCTAGTAGTATACTCACCTACTTTGAATAAGTTGAGGTGTTATAAAAATGACATAATACGTCAATATTTATTCTTATTTTTTATATCAATGGTGTTATGACAACCAAAGTATTTTTTTCGAGTAACTGGATGTATTGGTAAGATATTTTACGTTCTGAATATTTTTCGCTGGATGAGCGGTTTTGCCAGAAAAAAAATTCTTTCAATTCCTTTGTACATCAATCTTATAGGAGGCTCCGTGGCGGAGCGGTTTAGGTAAGGCTATGCCGTCTTCGTTGACGGAGTTGGTGGGTTCGATTCCCACCGTGTTCTTGGGTGTTTATATGCGTCCTATGAGAGTCAGCGGCTACATTTATATATATTTACTGGGTAATGTACAGAGTTTACGAACTCATGAGGGTAGATGGTGGGACACATGCGAAATATTCGCCTGTGCCCCACCATCCCCTTAAAAAAAAATTAAAATCAATTTTATAATTAACAGTACTCAGAAATTAAACAAAGTTGGAAGTATGTAGTGAAATTATTGGAAGAAACTGAATAAAACGAATACATTACTTAAGCAAATGTACAAAATGGCAACCATTTTGTTGAATACATTCATAAACACTTCTTAAGAAATTATTAAAAACTCCCTCTACCGGATAAACTTGGAAATAACTAAGTGGCCTTAGATCGACTTAATTTGACGTCAGAAATCTGTCGTCAAACATTGTACACGTATTTCCCAAACACCCTATATATATATATATATATATATATATATATATATATATATATATATATATATATATATATATATATATATATATATATAGTACCGTACAGTTGGACTTATATCTGCCTTTTAGAAATAATACATATCAGATTCGGACAACATCCAGCACCAAATACCTACGCATCATTATTGATGGTTACCTGAAATGGGATCTTAAAATTCAGAACTTGACCAATAGAGTAAGATCGTTGTTGTATTTATTCAAGCAAATGACCCTCATATTAGATGAAAAAAATCTTGAAATAATGTATTTTGCTTTGGTCCTGTCACTACTGAATTATGGCATAATCGCATGGGGTGGCGCATATTCTAATAATATAAAACCTTTGGAGATAATACAGAAGAAAATCATCAAGATAATATAAAACCTTTTCCGCAATTTTCTACGAACTTGCTTTTCCAAACTTCGGAATTGCTGAATATCAGACAACTATTTTACAAGGCAGCCTTGTTATGTTTGGTGAAAAATAATTTGATGTTAATGAATGTAACACATCCCTATCAAACAAGATTTCGAGAAGGTGCGAATATTATTCTTCCTAGGTCTCAAAGGTCTATTGGACAGCGATGTTTTATATATGTGGGACAGAGTTTATATAATCACTTACCAGTAAATTGAAAAATGGAAATTTACGTCAAGAATTTTAAGGGCAAATTATCTAAATGGCTTTTGACAACAATGATCAGAATACTATCATAGACATATCATGGATTGAGCATGCTCATGTATGTTGTGAGTATGTGAATACAATTGGATGGATATGACCATATAAGTGTGTGAATTGTTTACTGGTGTTTTTGATATTGTTTAGACTAAGTGTGTATTATATGCGCCATATCGAGTATATTTGCGGTATTTTAATCATGTGGTTTTGTAATTTTCTCGTGTTAGTTTTTGATGTAACAGCCACCTACCCCATTATGATGTTTTATTGGTTGCTGAATTCGTGTTGTCTAGATCTTGGAATTTTATAAGGATCATATGTGGGTTGCAGGTGCTTCAAGTAAAATCAAATTTAGTTTTGTTAATCATGTTAAATTATCACGTAGTAACGACGGATTCCATCAACTATTTAAAAAAATATACTTATCGGTCCTCTTGAAATACCTGATGTTTATTCACAATTAGTATTTTTATTTGTATTCTTTATTGAAAGTGAAATGAATAATAAATATTATATATATATATATATATATATATATATATATATTTATATATATATATAAAATATATTATAATATATATATATATATATATATATATATATATATATATAAATATATATATAAATATATAAATAAATATATATAAAAATATATATATATATATATATATATTTATATAAATATATTGAATGGAATTGGCATTTACTTGGTGAAAGTTCATATTCATAACTTTATAAAGAAATAGTGATGGTGATATAAGAAAGTTAGTCATAACTAATCCACAAGCGCCTCAGTTATATTCTTTAATTAAATTACACAAAAATGGTTATCCCATCAGACCAGTAGTTTCATATATAACAGCTCCAGCCGTTAAATTATCAAAATTTTTGATTGACGTAATTAAGAAATATACGAAATTTGAACCCAAGTACGCCATTAAAAATTCAAACGAGTTGATCAAAAACATTCAAAATATTGTATTACCTCACAATTCAAAATTATTTTCTTTAGATGTGAACAATCTGTTTCCTAGCACTCCGCCTAATGAAACTGTAAATTTAATCAAAAATTTTCTTATTTCTAATAATGTTCATCCACTTATACAGTCAGATATTACTCATTTAGTGGAAATTTGTTTAGAACAAAATTATTTCAGTTTCAACAACGTGTGTTATAGTAATGAGGAAGGTTTGATTATGGGAAATCCGTTAAGCCCTCTGTTATCAGAAATCTTTATGGATAATTTAGAGAAAACTATTATGAACCACTTCAGCAGTTAATACTTTCTTTATTGGTATAGATACGTTGATGACGTCATTGTTTGCTACACTGGTACAGATAGACAATTGGATAATTTCATTACTTATATTAATTCCATACACCCTCGTATTAAATTTTCTCTAGAAACTGAAATGAATAATTCTATTAATTACTTAGATTTAACTATTACCAGAAAAAGCAACAAACACGAATTTTCAATTTTTCATAAACCATCTCATACAGATATTACAATTCATAACACATCACTACACCCTTTTTCACATAAATTAGCGGCTTATCATAGTATGATTCATAGACTTTTCAAAATTCCGTTGTCCGAAGCTAATTTTCGGAAGGAATT
This sequence comes from Cynegetis impunctata, assembly GCA_030704885.1. Taxonomy (NCBI): domain Eukaryota; kingdom Metazoa; phylum Arthropoda; class Insecta; order Coleoptera; family Coccinellidae; genus Cynegetis; species Cynegetis impunctata. The sequence goes on along the minus strand of JARQZK010002283.1, from coordinate 224,787 downwards.
GGATATAATTAAACAAATGGCAGTAAATAATGGTTATTCACCTAATATGATTGACAGCCTCATTCAGAGGAAAAAATACAAAATGGCATTTTCAGAAATTTACCCACTTATATCCGAAAAAAGTAGAGTATTTAGCAGTTTAACATACTTGGGCAAAACTTCCGAAAACCTGAAATTGTTTTTTCAAAAACAAAATTTCAAAATTTCAGAAAAAACCAATAATAGCATTGGAAAATTGATTAAAAACAACAAATCAAAAATTCAAAGAGATGAACGTACTGGTGTTTATAAACTCGACTGTAACGATTGTGAAAAATTCTATATGGGACGTACAAGTAGAAATTTCAAAACTCGAATACACGAACACCAACGTAGCTATATTAAGCAGAAAACTGATTCTAATTATGCATGTCATCTTATTCAAGAAAACCATACCCTTAATCACAATTATAATATATTACAATTGAAAATAGTCTCCATAAAACCAACTGTTGGGAATCCCTATACATAAATAAATATAAAAATTCCGGAAATTTAGTTAACGACCAGATTGAAGTAAACCCTTCTCCTCTTCTTAATTTGTTCAATGTAGGTACCTACTAATAGCTCAGAATGAATTGCTTATTGTTATTTAGTTTCTCTAAGTACCCCTCTGTTATGTTCAATTTTCGTATAAATAGATTGTTTTATAATACCATAGTTTCTTCAAAACACACTCAAAAAAGTCCGAAACAGATCTAACATTCTATATGCTCTAAGAGGCAGAATTCGTGGATGTAATCCTCAAACTCTGTTAAACACGTATAAAACGTTCATAAGACCAGTAGTAGCATATAGATCGTTACTCTATTCGACTTTACCTCACAGATACGTCCGACAGTTGGAGAGCTGCGAAAGAGCAATCTGCCATAGTATTTTCCATCTAGACAGACGTTATCCGTCACACTTAGTACACGAACACGTAAAAATTCCCCCCATTTTCGAACACCTCCAAAATCTCCAAGCTCGATACGCCCAACGTACATTGCACGGTCCCAACATCGAAGCCCGGGCGACGCTCATGACGCCGTGGCACCGTCGACGAAGAGTTCTCTGCAGAAGGCCAAAGAAAAGGTTTCCTTTCCCCCCTTCCAGAATCCTCCAAGTGCTTCAAGACCCTCCTGATGAAGTCCTCGACCACCTAGAGGACATACCACTCATAATTCGCTGACCCGAAAAGTGCGCGTAGTGCCGCAAGTGAGTGAAACGTCGATAGTGCGAGTAGTGCCGAAAGTGCGAGTAGTGCCGAAAGTGCGAGTAGTGTCGACAGTGCGCGAAAAATCAATCCTCCGAAAAACCGAGTGCGGTTCGGTTAGTGCGCGAAACGTCAGCAAATTAATGTATCTATTGTCAAACCATTTTGTAAATTTATATTATAAGTAAGAATATCAGTACATTGCGTGGGTAAAGGTTTTCTGTGGTTTCCCTTACCATCTAATGTCAGTTGAAATATATTGACCTTGGACCGAATGGCACGTAATTAGCAAAAAAGTCGGCCGCAGCCGCATTCCCCGATACCATAGTTTAGTACGAGATGAAGTCAATGTTATGACGAAACGCGTTTACTCAATAGATTTTATTTTAACCTGTGAAAAGTTAGTTTTTTATTTATTTATAAAGTTATATAAATATATATATATATATATATATATATATATATATATATATATATATATATATCGTCTCAAGTCAGATTTACTGTCAGTTACGTAAAAGATATGTCCCCCTTTGGTGCAATTCGTCATTGAGTTCATAAAGCTTTTTGAATTACCTAAAAGCTGGTCATAAGTCTTTATTAAATGAGAGTGACAACGGATGTATCTCGAATAGAAGGCACTTAGAAAATAATTACATCAGGATGAAATGGACCATCCTTGACACTTTTTCGTTCATTTTCTCGAACCAGGGAATAGTTCTATTTCCAAGCTTTAGGCGAAAAATATAATGTGAATGAAAACGTAGAATATTAACGATAAAAAAAATCTTATAAGCAAATAAAGAAAAATGTTTTGTAATTTCAGAGAACAATAGTATTCATATGAAAACTGGGAAAGAAAAGAATTAATAAAGAACCAATATTTTATTTATTATAAAACCTCACGTGTCTGATAAATATGATGATTTGTTTATTATAATTCAATTTGAATAGATTAGTAACGATGAGAATATTCAAGTGAATTGTGTTGATTTCAATAAGTTGATGCATATTCTACTGAAATCATTTTAGTTTTTCGGAAAACTGCTGATGTTCAAAAAGTATTCTACAAGTTGGTCATTTATTTCATGGATTTTTCCTGGATAGCGATTGAAATATATCTCAGATGAAATATCACAACTGCTATTACTTTGAATAAAGCTTTCCAACATGTCATATTTCTCGTAATGTTTGTACGACATCCTGAATTTTACGACTGAATCAGTTAATTTTTATTACGACGGAAAGAAATGGACAAACTCTGTCATAGATGTCACCCGCTTACTTGGAATATGTATAAAAAACGCAAAAGGTATTGTAGTAAAATATTATTTTCGTTATTGAAGACTTACATATCAAAAGCGACTCGACATATGATACATCGTTAGAAAGGGGAAACAAATTTCGTTCCAACTAAATCACAACCAACTATGATTCCCATTAAAAAAAATACATCTTTAGGCCATAACTGGAAATTGTACTTTTTTTCAGACTTTCTTGACGCCACTGGACTATACAGAAAAAAGTGCCTTAAGAATGTAAAAGTTATTAGCTCGTAACTTCACAAACAACCATGATATTCACACTTGTCTAAAATTCGAAAGATCGAACTTTTGTTCATAACTTGAAAACAAAAGACGATAGCAAATTTCAGTTTCTCTAGTGAATTTTTCCCGAAAAAAGAGATCGAGAATTCTTCCTCAATTTTTTTGTATCTCCTATAGTTACCGAGATACTCCATACAAACATCGAAATGTTCCCACCCTGTACGTATTTCGTTAAGACTTTACTTCATAAAAACCCTTTGGAAATCGATTATACATTGAATTTATTGCTAATTCAACTACCAGACAAGATAAAAATATTGAATAAACATTTTTATTTGCCTGGTATATTAGGTTCCTTCATACTTTGAAATTTTATCATATAGACATTAAGTTAACAAAGAAGCCTTATTACTTATCAGTGAATCTTTCATTATAAATTTTCTCATCATTAAAGTAATAAGTTCCTGGTTTTTAAGTGGTTTTTATTTTCGTCCTTCATTTACGTCCTTCTTTATTCTAAACACTCATTATCTGATACAACCAGTTGTTTCTTATTACAGCAGGATTAATCAGTTTTTATCAGTCAGTTCAACAGACTATTAAAAAGATGAAAACACATTTGCTTTCTTCTTGTTTACAAGCTATTTAGGAACTTTTCCTATATTCTGAGATTAATTATATGAGATTGAATCTGAAGTTTCAGTTACAGCAGCAATATTCGACAAAAACTCTAAATTATTGAGATTTGTTTCAGGTTGCTGATGCGTTAACGATAAGACAATGATGTCGAAGGATCGATAATAAATTTGAATTTTTATTGCACACTCCTGAAAGCTGAAGATTCAAATCACGACAGTTCGATAATGAAGAATAAGAATTACTGAATTTTTATTTAAAATTCATTTATACTGATTTGAATTTTGCGCTATATGTGCATTGAGTAGGACCAGTACAAAAATGAGAATTCATGATAGTTCATAATTGAGCAAAAGTTTGGAAATAATTAAAAAATTAATGGAAACTGGATTAATAAGGGATATTAGATACAACTGAACACGTACAGTGACATCTCTTGGTGTATTTGCAAGCTTCTTGATATTTTAGACGAAGTGACTAACACCTCCGCTTACTCTATTAAAAATCGTTTTATATAAATTAAAAGTTCCACATAAATGAAAGTGCTCACCCATTGTGCTATTTATCTCGTCCACGATCTCTCTTACTCTTTCAAAATTTTTATATACGAAAGAAATTCAACATAAATTACCAATATTAAATAGTTCGTATGACCAACACACCGCCAAATTTGGTAAGTATAACACCACATCAGGGCAACATATCAGGAACATTAAGGGGCATGTTCCAAGCCTCTGGGATGTGTCTTGACTAAATGCACAGCATTTTCCAAAAAGGAGCCAACAAAAGAAATTTTTTGGATCCTGGGGCTGAATTAAGTGATATATTGACCAAGTGCAGAAAAAACACAAATCAAGTGCCTTTTTTAGGTGCATTTCGTCCTAGATTAGAAAAAAATCGACACCTCACATCAAAATTGAAAGGCTCTCCTGTACCAAGGAGGGGTCGGACCACTAAGTGTGGTACATCATTAGAAAGATGTCATGGAGTATGCAGTATAGGGTTACCACGGAATAGCATATTGGTAAATGGCTTCCACGGTTTTGCTAGCACATGGTCAAACCGATGACAAAACTTCCCTTGATCATTGTGTATAAATGTGGCTGAATTTTGCGAATACTAGGGTTTGTTGGCATAAACCCTAAACTTCATAAATTTTCAAAGAGAAGAAACCCATGTTGTTAAATCAAGATGAAAATGTTTTTTTTTTAATTCGCATCAACTTGGTTTTCTGCAATTCACTAAAGGATGTGTGATTTAAATGATAGCTTCATGGTTGTCTATATACTCGTAATATCTTTTTTCGAAAAAAAGCAGCGCAGAAGAATAACAAATTCATGTTTGCGTATCTAATTAGTTTGAAATAGAGTATTTTTCTCACTAATCAATTGAGATGTATTGCTGATGTCAATACTTCGTTTACCACATTTTACCGAGTGTTACCTTACGCGACCCTCAACAAACGAAACCCGTTTGCTCTATGAATTAACGGTCCCTTAGAATTCTGTATAATTTTACCAGATAGTTTGGCATGACAATTCATCTTTATAGACACACTGAAACAAGTATGGGAATTTCAACACTTGGGATGAATGTGGTGTACCTCATATACTACCAACATTGAAGGAACAAATGTTGATAATTCCATCTCGAATCTGCGGAAGATTCGACTCAAAATTTACAATATTTTGTAAACAAAATTAGAATTTATTGCCTCAAATCAATAAATAGATTTCACGAGCAGAATATAAGTAATATATACCTGACATTCAGATATAAACAAAAATCAGTTTTTTTTTAGTAAAATTAATTATCTCAATGGCATTACCTAAAATTTTTGTTTGTTTTTGTAATGTCGATTGTCAATTGAAGTCACTATGTATGTCACATTTGGTTAAATCAAATAGTTTTTTCACCTAACAATGAAAGAAATTAAATTTGAAATTGTTTTTTTATTCCATTATCCGTACCAACATTAGCGGAAGAAATTTATACTATCAAAATAATTGCTTTAAATAATGGTTTCAATACAATTTAGATAGATAAAATGATAGACAAGAAACGTAGTCAAGCGTATAATAGCATATAATAGCATATATTCCCAATCGAAAATAGAAAAATCGTAAAAATTCACATATTTAACATAATTTGGCCCTCTCACAGAAAAAGTTGCTAATATCATACCTAAATGTAATACTAAAATTGCTTTCAAACCTAAGACTAAATTCACAGGATTTTTATCCATTGCCAAAGGAATCACTTCAAAGTTTGAAAGTTCAGGAGATTACAAATTGATTTGTCCTGTATGTAAATTCAAGTTTTGTTTTTGTTCATCATGTTAAATTATCACGTAGTAACTTTCAGAAATTATTTATATTATTATTTTCTTAATATCAACCTGAATTATTTCAATTTAAAATCGGGTTATCAAAAAGGATAGAACCATTTATCGTCGAAAAACTTACAGACATCAAACTTTTATATGCACGGAGTTCTACAATATGTGAAAGGGTACAAATTCACGAATCACGATAAAGAAGAATTCGAAACTTTTTCGATATATCCCTGGTGGAGATGATTGTTATGTTGGCTGGGAAAAATGAACTCCCATTGAAATATTTGAATTTTTTCTGATGTGAACCAATGTTGAGTTCGGTCAAACAATACGCTGTTTTGCATTGTTTCACTGGGAGGTACATTATGATTCGATTTGTGGAGAGCATTGGTCAATTGTTTGAAATATGCATACATACACCCACTGCTCACCATTTAACAACATCCTCATTATTATAGAACATTGATAGCTCTTTATTATTATAATTACTAAGCTTTTGCTTCATTTACAATGAAAAGGCGTGAGCAGCAGTGCTCCGTCACTAAGCTCGTATTTTTCGCGTGAAATGCATCGCGTCCAGAAGAAAAACACAGAACACAGAACTGAGCGCAGAGCACAAAACAAAATTGCAAATATTGGTTGAGATGGATGATACTCTGATTTTCTTCAAGGCTCCGACCTGGAATTTAGTTAAAGAAGCAGCTGAGAGGGGTTTTGCAGAAGTTCTTGAATTTTTTGAAACAAAAAAGCTTAGTGTCAATGTGAACAAGACAAAATTTATGCCATTCACAAGTTTCAGATCTAATCTGCCCCATTTTGATTCACTTTCAGTGAAATTGAGTAACTCTAATACCTTTAATATTGAATCAACTGATAATATCAAATACTTGGGTATAAAGGTGGATAGTCATTTGAGATGGGAACATCATGCGAACCTCATTACTGGCAAATTGAGATTGCTGCTTAGTAAGTTTAAATCTCTAAGAGAAATTTGTGATGTAGTAGAACTGAGAAAAGTTTACATTGCATTAGCAGAACCACATCTTAATTATGGAGTACTCTTTTGGGGGTATTGGCTGATTTGTACTACAAGCAACTGGAAATTATCCAAAAATGGATACTGAAGATTATCTACAGAAAACCCATCACCTACCCCTCGTCCGAATTATTCAAAATAGCAGATTTATTCACTGTTCGACAGCTTCATGCACGTGCTCTGCTCATGTATCAGCATAAAATAGATTCACCAAAAAAAAGCAGACAATTAAGATTAAAAAATATCATTCCTCTTCCTAAACCTAAAAAGACCATTGCTTTGAGATCTTTTACTTACTTGTCACCGTTACTGTATAACAGTCTCCCTTTTGATTTTAAGAACACTAAAGGTCAATCTACATTTAAGAAGGGGATTAAAGACTGGATTAGGAGCAGATCTGAATCATTCTGGAGCTTTTTTTGTTCTGTTAGGTATTGTTTTTATTTATTTTTTTCCTCTTCCGTCTTTAATGTTTATGTATTGTACACAACGTTGAGGTTAATTTGTGAATTATATTTGTAGTACTGCCCACGTACAAGCCAAGTTTTTGTGGGAAACCAATGTTTATTTGTTAGAAATTATGGAAAATATTTTATAATATTATAGTTTGTTGGATTTATTATAGTTTTGTTGGAATAATTATTTTTATTATATTAGTGATATACTGTAAATCATACTGAGTAGATTAATTCACATTTATAATTTATAGAAGAAAATTTGTGGTTTTAAATCTATATGGAACTGATGTAATGACATATTCATTTTGAGTAAAATAAACATTATTATTATTATTATTAGATTACTAGATTTTCATTGAGAATACTAGACTACTAAATTGAATCAAAAAGTACTGAATTTATTAGGATTTTACTCGAGAATCCAAACCTATAACACAATAGGGCTTTTGTAGCCAACTCATCGGTATAACTTAGACCCTTTAAGCGTATTTTACTGAGGAAAAAATGATTGAATAAATTTTTTTTTATTCAACCATCTAACTCATTCTGCAGAAGCTGTGAAGTTCGGCAGTTTTTCCAAACCCACGAAAAAATAAATATCTACTTAAAAATGGCGGCGGTTGGAAAAACTTAACTAAATTTTGATTTTATTCTCCAACGAAAAGAATCCCAGGTACCAAATCTCAGCTCATTTGACTCTATGGAAGCCGCTGGAGATGCCAATATGTACCGGGAAAAAAATTATTCTACTGGGAATTAAATTTCACAAAAATCGGCAATATGTATAAAAGAGCTAACTATATAGAGTGCATAAATGAGGACTGAATACTTTACATTTCAATTCGAAAGATTGAACCTATTTTAATTTTTAGTAGGATAAGAGATGATTTATAATATATTTTTTCTTTAATCTTTCGAATCTTCAGTTGAAGAAAGGAAGTATTCAACTGAATGAATAATCAGAGACATATCATTGACATTCGTTCTATATTCCTTCAAAATTCACAAATTGAATATTAAGGATTAAGTGTATCATAAATTATCTTTGTTTCAATTTTTCCAAGTATATTTCTAATTAACTGAGATTGAATTCTCGCACATCACTTGGTGAAACATCATAAAGAATAAAGTATAAACTTTAAAATAAAAAACACTTGGCTTATGTTTCACAATATATAAAATATTTAGATACTGTATTTAGAAGTAACGAAAAGTCGACATGTTTCGAGTTATGAACTCATTATCAAGACTGACTACAGGAGAGTATTACATCCTATTTAATAAAACAGACAAAAGCAAAGGTGATACCTGAAAATCAATTTGTTCGTTTACAAGGGGTAATTGACTATTATGGGCGGAATTTATTTCGAGAATTTCAAGAAGGTTAAGGCGCTTTCCTTTGTTACCTGAATGTAACAATTTGGTTTTGTTGAAATCCAGGAAGTGATTGAATTTTATACAATGTTCAGAGAAGCCAGTGGTATTTTTGTTTTGTAAAATTGACTTTTTATGTTCTTCAACACGAATATTTATATTCCTTCCTGTCTGTCCAATATAGAAAGCAGGACATTCGTCGCAAAATATTTTGTAAACACCACTGTTTTCTCCGATGTTAGTTTTTTCTTTGTTATTGACCAAGAATGACTTCAAGTTTCTTTTATCGACTTTTCGTTGCTGCTAAATACAGTATCTAAATATTTTATATATTGTGAAACATAAGCCAAGTGTTTTTTATTCTAAAGTTTATACTTTATTCTATATTTCTAATTAATACAACTAACTATTATTTCAGTTATGATATATCATTTAGCACGACTTACAATTGTATCTTCACTAAACTTCATTATTTCCTTAGAAACGAAATTGTCTTTCTATGCAGTGGGCATCTGACGTGTTAATTCCATCAACAAAGAATGTTATCTAATTGAAGACACAAAATCTCATAAAACTCTGACGAATACTGCTTTTTCGTACCTTGTTGACATAGCAACGCTATTTTCACCACCGATGAGGCAGTTTCATTTTTCTTAATAAAAACATCCCTTACGGCCACCAGTTTACTAAAAGTCGGGAAAAATTCGCACATAAGCCTCGAAACTGAAACAAAAACAGTCCTATGAGAACATTACCGCTTTTTAACTCTTTCACGGCGGTAGGATAACTCATCTTCGAAAGTGTTTCCGATTTCTTGTTTCCATAATGACACATTCCTGATTCATTCCTTTCGGTGGGTGCTTTCAATACTTTTTCGTTTCCTATCCCTCTTGTGATTTCTGTTAGGAGAGCATCGTCTTAGTGGTTGTGAGTAGATTGAACGCTGCATCCGAGGATTGATTGAATTCGATGCTCACAGGCTGATACGTTTCGATGCTTTCAAAACCACTGCTTGAGATGTTCAATTACATTTGAAATCGATTTTACATTAACGGCTTCGTTATGTGAGTCAGGTGCATTCAAGTTTGATATAAAATTTCGTTTTTGAAACCCAGACATAGTATTCAGTGTTTGTTAGTTGTCTAACATAAAAGATTATTTGAATTCGGAATAGTTTGGGTGAAACTATATTGTTTAATAATAGTTTCATTCGTAAAAGAATGATCAGCAGGAAAAACACCTTTATGTACCACACTTGATGGTTCAACCCCTCCAGCAGGAGAGCCCCTTGAATGGTCAATTTTTCAGTGTCGCACAATTGTTTTAATATCTTATATAAAGTCTCTTGGATTGGTCCTACGGTTCAAGAACATACTTTAATGGGTGTTTTTCAGGAAAATACTGTGCATCTCGACATCACCAAAGCCATATATTTGCTTCAAATGTTATGCCCACTTGAAGTGGAGCCATCTTGATCGAACAGACTGTTGAAAATTGATAGTTTTGGTGGAAATTCTATCATATATAAAACTTGATGTAACATGTGTGTGGATATCGCCCTGAAACGAAAACGATGTTGAAAGCGATTTTAGGTTCATCCTATTTTAAGCCGAAGACTTTTCAAAGGTCAATTTCATCAGTTGTTTGAGGAATTGAGAGAGTTCCCAATCAAATATAACGCTGGCCGTTGTTCAACCTCACAAGTTTTTCTATGTCGAGCGACATAATTACATTATTAATATTTGAACAAAAATTATTCAATGAAACGTTTGAAGAACAAGAATCAACTGACTTGGGAATTAGATAATCGCCCGTGCAGGTTTAAATAAGAGCGTTGTATATTTCTTGGCAACTGCAGGCAACTGTTTAGTCACGGGCGGAATAGGACATGTCTCAATTTTTTAGTTGCTTCGACTAAAAAATCGACCATGCGCGTGGTCCATATAGGTAAATAGTTAACTGCAAAAAGTTGCTCGTGCGCGGCGGGCCTAAGGGAAATTGTTGGTTAGAAGACCCCTACGCACCGACGTTGATGTCTTAACACATCAACGTGCATACAACAACGTGCAACCAATAACGTTGATGTGGATGCAAAAATACGTTTTTGAATGCACACTCCGCATGAACGCCGCGTTGATGTTTTTGCGGGCTAAACACGGACGTCGATGAATTAATACATCGACGTGCATCCAAAAACGCTCAAACAAAAACGTGCAAGCAGATTGCGTACACACGTTCGAACAAAACAATAGTTTTGTACGAAGAAGAATGTTTAGCTCTTGTGACAGTGGCGTGTACTTATGCTCTTGAAAAGAAAAATAGAAATAAAAATAAAGGCCCCGACACACGGACGTTGATGTCTTAACACACCAACGTGCATCCAAGAACGTAAATGTGGATGTAAAAATACTCACGTTTTAGAATGCACACTCCGGATGAACGCCGCGTTGATGTTTTCAGAATCGCTTGAATTTTTGAATGCGCATTCAAATGAACACGTGCATCTCTCAACGTGTGGAGGCGATTCACCGATGTTCGTGCATTCTTAAAGCAGTGGTTGCGGTTAATCTTTATTTTTATTTCTATTTTTCTTTTCAAGAGCATAAGTACACGCCACTGTCACAAGAGCTAAACATTCTTCTTCGAACAAAACTATGGTTTTGTTCGAAAGTGTGTACGCAATCTTTTTGGATGCACGTTGATGTATTAACACATCAAAGTCCGTGTGTAGCCCGCAAGAGAAAAGGTACGAACGTTGAGTCATTCATCAGAAATGCCAACTACTCCAAATAATGTGCAACTAAGTTAAAGGTGTGTAACTTGAACCATATCTTCATGGATGTCTATGAACTCGTGATCTTTTTTTTGTCATTTATAATTAAATCACGTTGAGTTATACAAAAAAAAACAGCTAAAAATAATGAATTTCTACTTAAAGACCTTCATTTTTTAAGAATATCTCTCAATTTAAATATTCCTTTGGTGAAATATTAGTGATCTATATGCATAGCTGAAAGCTCCCAAATATTTCCATGAAACCAGTATAAGTTAATTCTTTCAAGTGCTGTTGAATATTGGGGTAAATAATATACTCAAATGTGGTTTGAACATTGTAAATCAACATTAACTCAAAAATGAGAGATGTGGTGTTATGGGACACCAGGTAGGAACGAAGTTCCTTCGGATTCGACATTATAATATAATTATTAATATAATAATAATAAAAATGAAATAAATAATGTATTGAGAGTGATTTGCTGAAAATCTTCTTCTCCCCTACTTATATAAATAATGACCATTATGTGATTTCTGAAGACAACAGCGCCATCATTGGATTAATAAAGGAAACATTACCCACCTTAAAGACCGGAAATAGAATATATCTCGATAAAAGCCACACCCATATGTCCCCACTAAATCTCCGCAATAATGCTCTTTGTTCCTACCAGATTACTCTGGTAGTATTAATTTTAACAACACACTCTCAGAAGGTTATGTGATAATTTTCAAATATGAAATGACCACTTGTTCAAATTTAATTTATAGTGCATTAACGACTAAGACCACTGAGTATATTTCACATAGTTGAGACATTTATTTCATTCAATTGAATATATGTTTAACGTTCAGGCACTCTATAAAATGAACTACTGCTAATGAATTGATTCACAGATTGATTGGTTGGTATCACAGATAATGTTTATTTGTATGAATGGATAAATCAACTAGGTACTCATAGAGGACATAGTTTTTTCGATTCTTTGATACTTAGGTGATTGCATGGATTTCACTATTAACTAGCCAAAACTCTGTAATCTGCATGTTCTTTGATTTATAGAATTTCACACATGGACGATTTTTTTACGTCACAGCAATCACAGCGTGTATTAATCTTTATGATTGTCACGACAGAGTATAACAAATTTGGAATGATATTAATAATAGTTAAAAATAACAATTTACACATTTATTACAAAAAATAACGCATGACGCACGTTTCGGTGGAACTTCACCTTCTTCAGATGCTAATGGCAAACTAACTATGATTCTCTGTTATATCGAAAACAAGAAATGACAAATTATGTAGAAGGGGTAAATACAAAGATGGTTACAAATAATTATTAGAAAAGGAAAAACCAATTCTGAACTGCTAGTCAGGTAGTTCGGTAATTTTGAAAAGATTAAGAAGGGGGCTTGAAGTATGATCGATTTGGCTATTCAATAGGAGACCGGCATGCTTGTATTTATTTATCTGTAATGATTCTAAAATATTAAGTTTAATTCCCTTACTTTCAGTATTTAATATTTGAAAATCGAAATTGAATGTGTGATTTTCTTGGATTAAATGGTTTGCATAATGCGAATCCGACTTCTGATTAACAAAGCTATGTTTGTGTTCTGAAATTCTAGTTTGAAAACTTCTGAAAGTTCTACCAAAGTAAAACTTATCACAATCACCACAATTAATTTTATAAACTCCTGATTTAATATCTTTATGAACTTTGGATTTATTATTTTTTATATGATTTCCTAAATTATTACCGGTACGATAAGCAACTTATCGTACCGGTAATAATTTAGGAAATCATATAAAAAATAATAAATTCAAAGTTAATGCATAGTTACTGCGTATTGATAAGTAAATATACCCTTAAAGACGTGATATAATCGTTTTGGTGTTTCGCCTCGTGTCTGAATGTGAATGTTTTCATATAGACGGTGTTTTGACGTTTATCAAAAAAAAATTCATATTTTTTATTCGTTATATAATCTTAACGAATACCACTCGAGAAATCGAAAATAATCGATTATACTGACTTCGTCAGTCGACGTCATCATCATCAGCATATATTAATCCACTCCTGGACATAGGCCTCTTCCATTTCCCTCCATGTTGACCTTTCTTGTGCTGGAAGCATCCAGTTCTTTCCAGCTCTTCTCTGTATGTCATCTCACCATCTTAGCATGGGTCTGCCTCTGCTTCTCTTCGTTCTTCGTGTTCTCCACTGCATAATGATTTTTATCCATTTCTCATCGTTTCGCGCAACGTGTCCTGCCCAACGCCACTTGTTTTTTGCAACTTGTTTTATGACGTCGCTCACTTTGGTTCTTGCCCTGATATCCTCGTTTCTTTGTCTATTTCCTAAGCTAATTCCCAGCATTGCACGCTCCATCGCACGCTGACAAACCCGTAGTTGTTGTGCACTTTTCTTTGTCATGGTGACTGTCTCGAGTCCGTACAATAAAACTGGAAGTACGCAGGCATCGTATATTTTCCGTTTCAGATTAATTGGTATCTTCGGTTCTTTGAGGATATATGCGAGTTTTCCGAATGCTGCCCATGCCAAACTGATTCTCCTCCTTATCTCGGCTGTCTGGTTGTCTTTGCCTAGCCTGATTGAAGTGTGTGGTTATCGATATTGACATTGATGTTGGTGTTGTTTGAGCTCATGATCTTCGTTTTCTGGAGGTTCATTTCTAGTCCTACCTTCTGTGCCTCTTTCTTTAGTTCACATATCATAAGTTCTTCCTGGTCGGTGCTCACGATCACAATGTCATCGGCGAACCGGAGATGACTTAAAAATCTCCCGTCTATGTTGACTCCCCTTTGTTGCCATGTTAAGTTCTCACACACGTCTTACAGTCGACGTATTTTCTTAAAATATCACTCGAGTTGCGCTCTCGTGGATGTTTCGCACAATACGTCTCGTGACTCGGAAGTATAATCGATTATTTCCGATGCTCTTGTGATATTATAACTGATAATTATACTTTCTATAATTGTAGATTTTTTTTAACTCAAGGGACCTACAGTTTTACACCGGTTCCGAACGGCCAATGGGCTCGAAACTTAGTCATTACCTAACAGTTAATCATATTCAGAACCTTTAAATTTCATTGGACATAACATACATAACAGCCAAGAGCAAGGTGGGGCTCGAAGCCTCAATCCCCGGTTCACAAGCGATACACCCTACCGCTGGGCTACCGAGGCCTCTATATAATTTGTAAATAATATCTAACTTGAATTTACAAACGCTAATACTTACTTCATTTCATTATCACTATCCTCAACTTCAACTGAATATTTTTCACAATTAATTATTTATTCATAAATAAACAACATATAAAGAACGTTTTAAACAAGTTGAAAGAGGTTAAGAGTATAATGACTCGCAAAAATTGCTAAATTGATACGTATATACGAATACAGCTAACGCCCAAGCCTAGCAAAGCTGTTGTGACTGTTTCACAACTTTCGGCTTTGCTTTCATTCGCTAAATGTCTAGATTGACAATGAAGTTATTTCCAATAAGCAATGTTGATTTAGGGAAGCCACCGAGGACCTCCTTTAATATTACGGCATATATTTTTTTTCAGTTTTATAAATTGAGAAGTAAAACGCAATGTTTTCTATGCTACAAAATGTCAAATAACAAAACAATCTATCGATTGAGATATGACAAACAATGAATACCATCAACCGCTTTCGAAAGTCCCATCACTTAAAAATCCATTAATTCATTTTCCTATATTCCTTGCGTCGTTCTGTACATTAGAAGAAATTCAATTAAAAACAGAACGAGTCGTCGGCATTTTAATGTAACCCAGACTGAATTCATCAGAAATAAATGTGGAAAAATGTTTTATTACTCCTTGAAGATTTATTACCTAGTGAAAAGAGTCTTACGACATAATACCTAGTAGTATTTATTAAAAAATTTTATTGCTTGATATGAGTTATTTGAATTTAATTATGTAGTTAGAAGGCCAAAAAGGACTCAGACTGTTCTTTAGTTTTACTACTTGGATTTATTAGGTACGTTAAATTGAATGAAAATTTATATCTACAACTATCTCTTTCTGGAAATAATAAGGCAGTTGATCGGTGTAAGCACTCTTATGACCAAGGAAATCCCCTTCCTTAGTCAAGTAATGTTCACTTTTTACAATTCTCATTACAAATCAAATCAAAATTTGCTTTATACAATAAAGCAAAATTATATAATTTGAAAATATAAGACCTGAAAAATGTAAAACAAAAATAAAAACACATCATGCGAAAAATATAAGAATTAAACAATGTAAAACATAGAAATAAAAACACATCAAACCACGTTTCTATACTCAATATATATATAAACTTTATATTATTAACAATAGTACCGAGAGTAAGTGCCACAATCTTTTTAATTTTTTTTATCGAAGCTGTGCTATTCAATTTGGTCATATCCATCAATCAATGCTCAGAATAGTTATCCTCTAGAGTAATTATAAATTTGCTTAGCATTGTAAATGATACCCTTTTTTGTTAATTCAGAGGAAGGAATGGGGATGTGAACATGAAGTCCCGAATATCCAGTGGAATATCTGTGCTGTGGCACTATGAAATACGGAATGAAAATACTCATGAATCAAGAACACAAGTATATATAAAGCAGGAAGCATTAAAATTCCATTTTTCTTGAAATGAGCCCTATTTTTCAGAACATACATATGAGGCGTGGCATTGCAAAACTCACTGTATCCATTTTAGAAAAATGTTCAGGATTCACGAAAAACTGTTATCTGTGTTAATCAGCAACAAATGAGTAATTTATTTTTTCCAAACTTATCTATCATATCTAAATAGTGATTCTGATAAAAAAATTTAAACATGGTTGCTGAATTTTTTCAATTATACCATTTCAAAGTTTAGATAAAGTGAGTTTTGCAGCGAAACTGTGGATATAGATAATTTTGCACCGTCATTAGATGGATATCAGAATTTTTGCACTGACACAATAAAAATTGTATTAATGCAAATCAATCACAGGAATATTGAGTTTGAAAGAAAAATATATAAATAAATAAATCATTGTAAAGTTAAGTTTATTCAACAAAAAAAAAAATTCTCAAAAAATTTTTATAGTAAAAAAAAAGCACTCAAAAAAAAAGAGCAGCATAAAAATTAAACAAATCACTTAAGGTAAAATTTTCAAGATTAAAGTAGTGGATACTTTTGTGGATAGTTTTGTTTTAAACTCTCACTGCATGATCCTCCTCATGACCTTCACATTCACACTCATCTTCAGGTCCTAAATTGTCAGAAACTATTGCATGGTCAACAACACTTTTATGAAAATTGCATTCTTCTAAATCGCGCCACTCATCTCCGAAGTGCTTGGTTAATAACTGTCGAATGTCATTGATCTTGGCTGGTTTCACAGGATTTCCTTGTGGAATTACTTCAGGTAGTTTAACCTTTGATAGGTTGATACCCTTCTTATGAACAAACTTGAATTGGCCAACATCTGAGTTGAAGAAAGGCTCTCCAGCTATCAATATATTATTTCGAGAAGATTTCTTGAATAGAAAGCGTTTTGCTTCGTTAAATTGGAAATGCCAACTAGCAGGCCTCTTGAAGTAAGCAGCATTGAAACTTCTCCAGTCGTACACTTCAACTTCTTCCCCCAGTTTGAATACTGTGCAATATTCAGAAAAAATAGAACGGTATTCAGAAGGTTGAATAATAAACCGGGAGACGTCTGAGTTTTTTTCTCTATTAATGCAAAAAACTCTATCGGGTGGTAAAAAAGAGTTGCCCTGTAATAGGAAACACCAGTTCGATCGACTCAATGTTGTTTGGTGACGTATTGCAAAAAAAATATGTTAACATAGCTGTCATTATCGAATTTCGGTTCTGTCCTCCACATCCATCAGCACACAGCCTTATCCTTTGAATAGGAGGTCAAGTCCAAATATCTTAGTAGGTGAGAAAACTGCTGATGCAATTTTCGTTTGAACTTTTTCTACCATGTTCATGTTCCATCCAGGTATAGCAAAATATATTTGTCCCGGTGTCATGGGGCCTTTGGAAGATCCCGTCACAATGGTGAAATTGTAAATATACAGTTGTCTACTGTACAATATGCACTTTGGTCTTGAATCTTTGGTAAAAATCAAATTTTTTTGACAGTCGAATGACATAATAAGTAGGTTGCCTTGTTCGTCTTTTAGCTTATTATAAAAGGCTTTGTACCTCGCTTTGTGAACAGCATGTTCTATAATAATCTTATTTTTTTCCTGAACATCTGGTTCCCTCTTTATTTTTCCTTTGAGCTCAATGCATTTGGAACATGCATCAGTTATTGGTGAACGGAACCCTATGTTATATTCCTGCTCAAATATTTGTCTAACAAACGTTCTCTAGGCTTTCAGTTGTTCAACAGGCTGCTGATTGTTGTACATTCGCCAAAGCTTGAGCAGATTTAAGTCACCTGCGACGTAATGCCTTCGAATTGATTTACCACGAGAATAATGACTTTCAACGCAAGTTAGTTTTTCTAAAAAATCCTTAACTGCTGCTTTTTTTCTTAAATAGACTTCCCTTAGTCTAGGTCCTCCTCTCCGCTCTACCGGTAATGTTCCAGAGAGTAAAACATTTTTTGAGAGGAGTTTGACTCGGAACGGTGAAATTTGTAAGATTTTGACAAACGTAGATTGACAAATTCGAATCAGGAATTTTTGAGTTTAAGATTATCTAACAAAATACTGGGTACTCAACGTTGTTGATGAAACGTTGATCTTCACAGGGCGGGATCGTTTTATAAGAAAAGATTGAATATATTTCAGAATAAAAGTATCCTGCTGGATTTTGTCTGTATGGGAGTAAAACTGTTTGTGAAATTCTTTGATGTCATTCAGATGACCACATGTAGGAAAATCAGGAAGACTTTTCGGAGTATGCCTAGAACAAAGAAAATAACAAATCTTAAGAATGAATAACTGTGAAAGAATATCATAATTATGTTTTACACTGTCTTTTCCACTGTCTTACCTCTCAGCTTTCTGAAGAGATCGTTTCCATTTTGAAGGCTCTTTTGCTGATTTTCTCGCTTGTTTTGGTGCAGCAGGGGCCACAAACATTTCCATGGCTTAGAAACTAATAATATTCACAATTTAATTATAAAAATCTATTAAACACAACAAACACACACAACAGGTTGCTACATAACCTTTACGCTGATATTATACGTCATGGGAATCTTTTCGAGCGATTTCATTGGCTTAGTGGATGTAGTACTGCAGCGTCACTATATATAATCATTTTTGCAACGACAACACACTGCAGGTTTTACGAGGAACATCCATAGATTCAAAATTCACTGTTACCTTGATATTGAAAAAATATGGATATAGTGAGTTTTGCAATGCCACGCCTTATATAACGACTTGCTCTCTTCTGCAATTTGAGAATGGTGTCAAGTTGTGAAGAATTACATGAACCCCAAAAGGGAAGACCATAACGAAGATGAGATTCGAAGAAAGCAAAACAGGCACTTCTTGTAGATGCCGTATCTAATTCACTTGAGATGGATTTAATGGCAAAACAGGTTTGATGATAATTTTTTAGCTAAGACATGCATATGCTGTGAAAATTTGAGATTTTGTCGATAAAGAGGCCTAAAAATCTGACAGAATCGACTCCTTTAATGGCATGGTTTTACAGGATTAGTTTCTGGAAGTTATCTCTATAAAACAAGTCGACGGTTTCATCAACATTCCACGCATTTTTTCCTGAAAATTCCATTTAGTCTAAATGGTTTCTATACAACACTGATTAAGACCTAGGTAGTCCAGCGGTGAAATTGGTCGTTTGTATACCGATCATCGTGGATTCGAGTCCTATTTTGCTCTTGGGTGTTGTTAAAGTCCCATGAGATTTAGTGGTGCAAAATTTGTATATATGTTGGGTAATGACATAGATCCATTTGCCGCTCGAAACTCGCGATTAAGTGTAGGTCCCTTGTGACTTGAAACAAAATTGAACACTAATAAACTAAGCTGTTACCTGACTGAATGAACTTCCTCACGTTACTGCTCGCCATTGATAAGGTCGCGATTGATGATTCTAGAGAGTACTTCTTCCTTAGAATATGAAATATCACAACTTAAACTGTTTACCGACTTTCCTGAATTCTTCAAGTAAATTATGGTATCCTTTGTATATTTTATTTATTTAAGTTAAGAACAGAATACAATAGTTGGTAATTTGGAGGGCAGTTTCAATTCACCTGATGATAGAAATCGTATTTTTCGCGCGAAGTGCATCGTCTCTAGATGCAATTCGAACGGAATAAATTATGGTTTGAAAACAACGTTCTAATAGCAAAACGAAATAAAAATTAAAATATGATTTATTTTTTAAATTCGCAAAGTGCAGGGCGTACTTTTTGAAATTGATATATATATATATATATATATATATATATATATATATATATATATAATATATATATATATTATATATAAATATATATATATATATATATATATATAAATATATATATATAATATATATATAAATATAATATATATATATATATATATAAAATATATATATATATATATATATATATATATATATATATATATATATATATATATATATATATATATATATATATATATATATATATAAATATATATATATATATATATATATATATATATATATATATATATATATATATATATATATATATATATATATATAGAATTGAGACACTTTCTCAAAGAACGTGCTAGTTGTATGAGCAGTGCGGTTGAAAGTCTATTGGAGCTAAGTGCTAGTCTGATAAGTTGTCATATTGCTATTGTCAGTGTTGTATTCTATATTTATATATTTTTTATGTTCCTGTCGATCACATCAGGTCTCTCTCTTTCACTTCTCCTGCATAAGGATCCGTCAGTGAAGCAAAAAAAAAGACCTACAGATCATGCTGCCTTACATCTCTGAGGAAAATAGGCAATTTTTCATTGACATATTTTTTTGAATATATTTCACAGTAGTATTTCCGTATAAAAATATGTTGTTTCGTGTAGCGAAAAAATTTTCATGACATTTTGGCTCTTTTTACTCTGAACTTAGCTGCTTTTAGAGAGTTATTTTTCCAGGACTTATCTCTAAAAGCATTTCACTATCACCCTTACTTAGCTCTTTCTACCCCTGACATTTTCATTTTTTTTTGTAGGCAAACCATGTACTGATATACAGTTCTTTTCAATATTTTCATTAACGGATTTACTCCAGAATCTATGTCGGTTATAAATTCAACCAGATAATATCTAGCAAATGAAAATTAATTACGTCTGAAATATTTGGTGTAAAATAGATATGTTTGCCATAATAACTGAATGAGTATATGAATATAGTTGCAAAAATTATTCACAAAATGAGAGCAGATGACATTTAACCCTAATGTTTCAATCTCAGAAAATTGTATAAATAATATTGGTTACACAAAAATTATAGCACCTACATACATCAACCTACGTTTAACGATGGAGAATAAATGGATGAATTTATATCAAATATTAAGAGATCGAGTTCAATACTTACATAAATTAATTTCACTGATAAATCAAATGAACAAATAAACATTAAAGATTTTCACAAAACAATGTTATATATAAATATATAGGTATATACTGTTCTTTAATAATAAATTTTCCAAATCATTACATGAAATTATTAGCTGAGATATTACAATTCCTTATACTTAAAACAAGAGAGTCTCAAGTGAACATTGTTTCAGGTTATACAGAAGAGGGGTTATAAGAGGTGAAGGGGCTCAATGCAGAGCACTGCCACGATGAAAGAGAATGCCCGTAGGCATCTGTGGATCTTCCATTGAAAGGTGAAATAAAAATAAGATTTTACTTCTTCCATTTGCCTTTCTATATTTTTTTACTGCTAATCAACTGAAATATCTTATTCAGATCATAAATATTATAAAAATCAGTTCTGTTTTTCAAGGGTTCATAACCTGGTAGAATCATTCATCATTATTCGTACTTGGTTCAATGTATCGAATTCAACGTTGAAATAACTATATCATATTATAAAAATTGTAACACTAAAGTGGAAGTACCACTTAATTTGTTGAGTGAAAACAAAAACTTTCCTTGATTCAATTTTTACATAAAATTGACACCAACTATAAGAATCGCAGGGGAATTATCGAAAGACATCAAATCAAAAAAGAAGTCCGTCAAAGATGCGTACTATCGCCTACACTTTTCAAGCTATACTCACAAGCGATCTTTGACGGGGAGTATGATGCCACAGAGGGAATAATGATGAATGGAGGACTTATCAATAATATTAGATACGCGGACGATACTACCATCATAGCTAGTAGTCTTAAAGATCTTCAGAGTCTATTATATAAGGTGAACGACATATCCGAAGAATTCGGACTGAAACTAAAAATCTCAAAAACATAGTGGATGTGCATTAGCAAACAACGAATACCAATAGGAACGCTTACACTGAACCAACACCTATAGAACACGTTGAAAAATGTACATATTTAGAAACAATTGTTCACAGTCAATGGGACATGGCCATGGAAATCAAATCCAGGATTGAGGAGGCAAGATCAACTTTTGTCAGAAGGAAAAACATATTTACAGGAAGAAACATCTCACTACCACTAAAAATCAGATTGATAAAATACTACACTTTCACAGTCTTGCTATACGGAGTAGAAGCATGGACCATGACAGAACAACTTATGAAAAAGATCCCGACCTTCGAAATGTGGATATATCGGCGTGTTCTCCGAATATCCTAGAAGAATCACGTCACAAACGAAGAAGTACTCAGAAGAATCGGTATACAACAAGAAATCACATTCATGGCGAAGAAAAGGAAACTGGAATACTTTGGCCATCTGATGAGACACAAAAAATATCACCTTCAGCAACTTATCCTTCAGGGCAAGGTGGACGGTAGAAGGGGTCCAGGTAGAAGAAGAAACTCTTGGATGCAAAATCTATGGAAGTGGTTTGGCCTGTCATCTATCCAATTGTTTAGACAAGCTGCTAATACAATTCGAATATCAATACTAATAGCCAACGACCAAAAGGGATAGAGCAATCGAAGAAGAAGAAGAACTATTTGCTAATCGACTTAATTGAGAATTATATGTATATCTTCAGCTTCATTGATATATCGAATTATCCTACAATCGCATTAATGTTTCTACAGGGATGAAAAGTACTATCAATAAATCATTACAGAACACTAAGTTTTTGCCTAAAACAAAAACTAATAATTATATCATATCACCAACTCTATTTATATCTCATCTAACCTCTCAGAATCTTCTCAATTAAAATACTCACACCCACATGTTCACTATTCTAATGAAGCTATAAATGTTGGTTAACTAACAAAATTTATACTAACAATCCCTGCTATATCTCAGCATCCCACTTGGCAAATTATTTGACTTTAAAAGGTTCCGGTTCACGTTCGTAGAATGTTTAATTTGGTTATCGGCATTTTCCTATTAACAACCTGTGCCTTAATTCTCTTTAGCAGCAAGAACTCTTGGTAATTGGTTAGGGATTGAAACTTCTAGCTAAAAGGGAGACAGGGGCGTATTTATAAACGTGGATAAAAGAAATTGGAACAAAATTTTTATTGCTTCTTGATGTGACTCGGATCTATTGAAAATTATTGAAATATTAAAACAAAACTTGAATTTACTACGTTTATTATCACAAAAATACTTTGAAAAATATAACACTGCTATTGCAATTTCGGTCACTAGACCATCATCGGGCAGATTGAGTTAAGAACTCTAAACATAATTATAGATTTGCACTTACGGGTGGGAAAAAATTATTGCAGTTACCTAAATAGACAAGAGGAACGCATTTCAACAAGGGCTAATAGAAGTGGATTTCCCAAATTGGTACAATAAAATGTTCTTAGAAAAATCATTATTGTTTGAATACACTAAATATAGGAGAATATATCAAGTCAATCTGGTCGTTCAGCAAGATATCTTTTGCATTATGATTGAGTTGAAAAATTTTCTAATGATTCTAAGTAAGTAAATTTGGTTCCTTTCGATAATTTGTGCTTAATTTGAGAGTTTTCTATTTGTGGAAACGGGTCCGTTTTATTTTTCAAAAAAGATTGTTGGTGTTCTTTAAATCTTGTCTTGAACGATCGACCAGTCTGACCTATATACCCCCCGTTACAGGACAAATCAACCTATAAACTCCTGAACTTTCAAAATTTGAAGTGATATCTTTGGCATTGAATAAAAATCCTGAGAGTTTTGTCTTAGGTTTGAAAGCAATTTTAATATTACATCTAGGTATGACATTAGCAACTTTTTCTGAGCACCAAAATATGTTAAAGATGTGAATTTTTCCGATATTTTGATCCTCTAACAGAAAAAGAATCATTAGAAATTTTTGAACTCAATTATAATGCAAAAGATATCTTGCTGAACGACCAGATTGACATGATATATTCTCCTATATTCAGTGTATTCAAACAATAACGATTTTTCTAAGAACATTCCATTGTACCAATTTGGGAAATCCACTTCTATTAGCCCTTCCTGAAATATGTTTCTCTTGTCTATTTAGGTACCTGCAATAATTCTTTCCGACCCGTAAGCGCAATTCTATAATTATGTACTTCTTCAGATACTGAGTGCAAAATGAATGAATGAATGAATGAATGAATGAATGAATGAATGACAAAAAAAATACTACTTTAGTGATGGAGCTCTGCTGCTCACGAGCTTTTTAATTATTGAAGAATTTTCCTTGTTATTGAATTTCTTGTTATTAAATTAACCATGGTCAACTTGTATATTTTTCATAATATCAATCCAAATATTATTGAAACCTTAAAAATTATTTCACCTATTTTCCTTAATTTTACAGAAATCAGTGTAGTAGGTAAATTCATGAGAAAATCTGATCACTGGGAATCGATATTACTAGAAGTAATTAAATACCTTTCGGGAAAATAAGATTAAAATATTTAAACAAAAATACCTAAAAGTTATTCATTTCGAAAAAATTTGGACACAATTGCTCTTGTGTAGAGGAAATAAAATTAATACACTGTCCAAGAACGGAGTAATCTTAACTTGGGTGATAATAATCTTAATTCATGGAACATAACTATATTGAATGGAATTGGCATTTACTTGGTAAAAGTTCATATTTATAACTTTATAAAGAAATGAAAAACTAACTTTTCACAGATTGAAATAAAAATATATTGAGTAAACGCGTTTCGTCATAACATTGACTTCATCTCGTACTAAACTATGGTATTACAAAACAATCTATTTATACGAAAATTGAATATAACAGAGGGGTTCCTAGAGAAACTAAATAACAATACGTAATTCATTCAGAGCTATTAGTAGGTACCTACATTGAACAGATTAAGGAGAGGAGAAGGGTTTACTTCAATCTGGTCGTTAACTAAATTTAGGGAATTTTTATATTTATTGATGTATAGGGATTCCCAACAGTTGGTTTTATGGAGAATATTTTCAAATTGTAATATATTATAATTGTGATTAAAGGTATGGTTTTCTTGAATAAGATGGCACGCATAATTAAAATCAGTTTTCTGCTTAATATAGCTACGTTGGTGTTCGTGTATTCGACTTTTGAAATTTCTAATTGTACGTCCTACGAGGTATGGCAATTTGAAACCCGGAATCGGCCGATATCTCCCGAACTAAACACACCAGCCGGCGCGTTCTGGTCTCGTTCGAAAGAGGGGACTCTTCAGTAGTACCAGTTAAATTTTGAACGCGGTATCACGTTTAGTTTGTGTTTCCCGCGTGTTTTTGTAAAGCAAGGTTTTTTCTATACGTCGCGAAAATGAGTGACCTAATTAAGAGGCAACGCGCGGTTATCGAATTTTTGGTTAAAACAAACGAAACCTCCGCGGAAATCTTTCGTAAACTTAAAGACGTGTATGGAGATGATTCTCTGTCGAAAACTGCCGTGTTCGAGTGGGCAAAGCGGTTCAGGGAGGGACGTGTTTCGATAGAGGACGATCCGAGGCCGGGCGCAGCCGTCATCTCTCGTACCCCCACCAATGTCGATCGTATCCGCACGTTGGTAACATCAGACCGTCGGTTAACACTCCGAGAGTTGTCCTACAAGTTAAACATCAATAAGGAAAACCATTAGGCAGATTTTACACGAGGAGCTAGACATGAGAAAGATTTGTGCAAAGATGGTGCCGAAAATGCTCACGTTGGACCAAAAACACCTTTCGAATGTCCATCTGCAGTGACCTTTTAGAGAAAATTGAGACAGATGGGAGGGACTGGATGAGTACTGTGGTAACCGGAGATGAATCTTGGATATTCGAGTACGATCCCGAAACGCGTAGACAGAGTCAGCAGTGGGTGGAACGCGGGGGGAGCGCCCGAAGAAAGCCACGATGTCCAAATCGAAAATGAAGTCCATGCTCGTAATTTTCTTTGATATCAAAGGCGTAATTCATCGGGAATACGTTCCAGAGGGACAAACAGTGACCGGACTGTACTACCAAGGTGTCCTTGAGCGGCTGAGGGCCCGTATTTTCCGCGTGAGGCCCGAACTCGCGGAGAATGGTTGGCTCTTGCATCATGACAATGCACCTGCACATTCGTCGATACGAATTCGCGAGTTTTTAGCCAAAAAAAGCATCGCAACGTTGCCGCACCCCCCTACAGCCCCGACCTCGCTCCCTGCGACTTCTTCCTATTCCCAAAGATGAAGCAGTACCTGAAGGGGACCCACCACGGCGGTGTACAGGAGGCGAAAGAAGCTGCGACGGTGGCGCTGAACACCCTAACTGAAGACGACTACCGTGGGTGCTTCGAGGCGTGGGAGCGGAGGTGGAAGCGGTGCGTGGAACTCCAAGGAGACTACTGTGAAGGATTATGATCGAAATTTCGCCGAAAATTAATTTAGCTGCCCCTCGGAGCTCGATTCCGGGTTTCAAATTGCCATACCTCGTATATAAAATTTTTCACAATCGTTACAGTCGAGTTTATAAACACCAGTACGTTCATCTCTATGAATTTTTGATTTGTTGTTTTTATTCAATTTTCCAATGCTATTATTGGTTTTATATAAAATTTTGAAATTTTGTTTTTGAAAAAACAATTTCAGGTTTTCGGAAGTTTTGCCCAAGTATGTTAAACTGTTAAATACTCTACTTTTTTCGGATAAAAGTGGGTAAATTTCTGAAATTGCCATTTTGTATTTTTTCCTCAGAATGAGGCTGTTAATCATATCAGTTGAATAACCATTATTTACTGCCATTTGTTTAATTATATGCAATTCCTTCTGAAAATTAGCTTCGGACAACGGAATTTTGAAAAGTCTATGAATCATACTATGATAAGCCGCTAATTTATGTGAAAAAGGGTGTAGTGATGTGCTATGAATTGTAATATCTGTATGAGATGGTTTATGAAAAATTGAGAATTCGTGTTTGTTGCTTTTTCTGGTAATAGTTAAATCTAAGTAATTAATAGAAGTATTCATTTCAGTTTCTATATCATAACTATATCCCATTTTTTTCTACGACTAAAAACAAATTATAACATAATATCCTGTAGCGGAGAATTTGTCATCCTTTATGGGTGCAAGTTCTATTAGATGTTATCATCTTGAACTTCGAATCGCGCTCATAAGCATATCGGATATATCTGGCTTGATGCTCCCGTCTATCAGATTATAATGTCGGCTCTTTGATGATGGATCTATCACTCAAATGCCTAGGCGTGCGTCTCACATTAGGCCTTTGGTTGGAACTAATATCCCTTGTATTTTTACGTTTCCACGAACCTAAATATTATGAGGTAGAGAGGAAGCACACATATACTTAGAGAAGAATATATAACAGATATTTTTCTGTGGCTATTTCCCTTGTCTCAATTTCCACCAATCACAAACGCGCAATTTTGAATAACAAATGGTTTCTAAATGAAAAAACTGTATGACAGCACCCGTCAGCAGTTTTTTCGAGTTTACAAAAAACACAATGCAAAGTAATATTTTTTCAACAAAATGCATTCGTGAAGGTGCAAAACTCCTCGTCTTCGACTCGAATTTTTGTTGTCACCAACACTCGTGCTTCTTGTTAAAATATTACTTAGCAACGTGTTTCTTCGATTCTTTTTAGAAAAATTGGATACCCTTATGATATTACTTACGACTATTTCCTTCGTCTCAATTTCCACCAATCAGAAACGTGCAATTTTGAATTAAAAATGGTTTCTAGATGGAAAAACTGTATGACAGTAGCTGTCAGCATTTTTTTTCGAGTTTTCTCGCGGCAAAACTTGACAGTTGTTGTCACCAAAAATTACAATACCTTTGAAAACAAAAGTAACTATGACTAGGACACCAGAAAACGAAGCAAAACAATTTTTGTAATTTAATAGTCAATTTTTGTGATATTGTTTTAAAACAGTGCTAGTCAGCTTATGTAGTGAAAATGAGTCGCTTTGGAAGTGATTCTTTGACTTATATTGATCTGGTGATTGAGAAAAGTGTACCGTACAATACCGTTAATACCTATACGTCAATATGGAAGAAATACGAGCTTATGGAAACTACAACTTTAGAACAACTAAACCTAATCCTGAAAGATTGAATATTTCCGATCATAAATTCAATGTCGAGTAGAATCCTAGAAATTCAAAAACTTAATCATTAATTCAACATTCAAAAAATTAAATAATTTATGAAAATATATAAAAAATACTAATTCAAAAATACAGAACAGTTTAAATGAAGTATCAAATATGGTTGTTGCATATGATGTAGATATAAGTAGAAATCAGAATATCAGAACATGAACGTTCTTCGTAAATATAGGAGATATTTCATATAGTGAATGAAATTCCTGCCAAATTTGTAAAATCTATTTATCCAAACAATCTCTGATCCCTGAATATTCAAATATGTAGAATCAACCTTCAAACCTAGGTGTTACATTATTCATTCAAGCCATTTGTTGTAACTCTATTTAAATTGTGGATTCTCATAAGGTCTATCTGTATTGTTAGTTTGGTTGCAATACATTCAATTAGTTTAATGTATATATTTTATGTAAAATATACTTGGTGACCATGGTCTATTTCATATATCATATAAAGTAAAACAAGGAAAATTCGTCAATAATTTTAATTCTGAATGCAGATTCCGCGTTGCGGAAAATATATAACCAGCTTTCTTGAAAAATTGTTGGAAAATTTTAAATTATTGTAGAATTTTTCTCGTTACACTTCCAGACAAACATCCATTCAATTATTTGAAATTTATGAGCTTGCCGACAGGGTTACTCTTGTTCTACACCTCTAGAATTACGAAGACACGTTAAGTCATGTCGGACATTGAGACAATATGAGCTCATATCGTGGTTAAAATTTCTACTCACTGTCTTCCTTTTTGTGAGACGTCAAGCAGATTGTGTTATTAGTTACTAAGTTTGACATCCTGGATTACCTGGACATTGTAAACTAGGGAAATATTTCTCAGAGGTTTTTTTCATCTATTTGTTTACTCTCTAATTTGAGGTATTAAATTCTGAACACATTATATATATATATATATATATATTTATATATATATATTTATATATATATATATATATATATTTATATATATATATATATATATATAATCTTTCGATAATTATTAGCAATAACAGGCTTGTTGAATCTCAAAAAACTCGATTTTATTAAAAAGTTGACGTTTCGCCACGTCAAAACTTTTGAAAAAATTGAAATTTCTTTGACATTTATTGATTTGGAAAAATTTGAATAGACAAAGACTACTATGTCTCACTAAAATTTTTTTCGGCTGTGGCCGTTCTTTGTTATTTATTACGTGCTATTCAGTCCAATATTAACATTCAAATCTGTTATTATTAGATGGTAAGGGAAACCACAGAAACCTATACCCACGTTATGTTCGAAATAGGTTCAAATTATTTTGATTTTGAAAAGTCAAAGAATAGGGTACTATTTATCTTGTTTTCAAAAATTTCTCATTGCGGCTGTGGCCGTCTTTGAAAAGTCAAAGAATAGGGTACTATTTATCTTGTTTTCAAAAATTTCTCATTGTGGCTGTGGCCGTCTACAGTTATTAATTACGTGCTATTTAGTCCAATATCAACAGACAGGTCCGTTGATATTAGATGGGAAGGGAACCACAGAAACCTTCACCCACGTAATGTACAAAATAGGTTTAAAATATTTGATTGTCGTCTTTTTAAAGACGATTACTTGTAATTGTGGTTCCCTTCTCATCTAATATCAACGGACCTGTCTGTTGATATTGGACTAAATAGCACGTAATTAATAACTGTAGACGGCCACAGCCACAATGAGAAATTTTTGAAAACAAGATAAATAGTACCCTATTCTTTGACTTTTCAAAATCAAAATAATTTGAACCTATTTCGAACATGACGTGGGTAAAGGTTTCTGTGGTTTCCCTTACCATCTAATAATAACAGATTTGAATGTTAATATTGGACTGAATAGTATGTAATAAATAACAAAGAATGGCCACAGCCGAAAAAATTTTTAGTGAGACATAGTAGTCTTTGCCTATTCAAATTTTTTCAAATCAATAAATGTCAAAGAAATTTCAATTTTTTCAAAAGTTTTGATAAAGCCACGAATGTCGTGGCGAAACGTCAACTTTTTAATAAAATCGAGTTTTTTGAGATTCAACAAGCCTGTTATTGCTAATAATTATCAAAAGATTAGAAATAGTTCACAGGCAACAACAATTCAATATATAAATAAATAAATATATATATATATATATATATACTTATTTATGGAAAATAATACATTTATTGAGTGAGAATTTCATCAAAAATCAAAAAAATTTTTTTCAATTACACACTGAATACATTGGTTCTTGCTTAGTACATCATTTATTAGAACATTTTCAGTGGAAGGGATATATAACAATCTCTACAATAGATATAACTTATTAGAAAAAAACTGTGGAGATCTTTGAACGATCAATTTATGTGAAACAAGCTCATATATTTCAATTTTCACTTTCACTTCACAACTTTTGAATAATATTTCTAAGACATTACCCTTCGCCATAGAATGTCATTTTTCCCTGAATAGATATAACTATCAACTATGATCCGCAATTTTTCCCAAAAGAGTTACTTTTTATTACTTCATCATTTCCAAATTAAAATATCCCGAACTCGGTACACTATATCAGGTACCTTTTTGGTGTAAAATTGAATGATGTTTGTGTTCACATAAAATTTGAAATAAAAAATTCAACCACAAAAAAGTTATGCTCAAAAGTATTTGGTACGCATTGTGTAACTAGCGACCTCTATGAGAAGCAAATATAAAATCAAATGTACGCAATGTGTCAGCTTCCAAAACATATCCGTACAAAATTTCATCACAATGTTGCCAGTAGTTTCGACATAATTGTAAGAAATGTTTTTTTTTGTTTTCAATACCCTGTATCTTGAAAACGGATGCCGTTACGGAAATTTTTTACTGAGCAAACTCAACTTAATTCGCAGTGTTCTATCTATTCTAGCAGCGGGACCTCCTTTTTTTGAAACACCCTCTATATATTATATATATATATATATATATATATATATATATATATATATATATATATATATATATATATATATATATATATATATATATATATATATATATATATATATATATATATATATATATATATATATATTATATATATATATATATATATATAATTATATATATTTATATATATATATATATATATATTATATATATATATATATATATATATATATATATATTTAAAATATAATATATATATATAAATATATATATATATATATATATATATATATATTTATATATATATATATATTAAATAGTTGATGGAATCCGTCGTTACTACATGGTACTTCAACATGATGAAAAAACAACAAAACTTGAATTTACTATGTTTATTACCATAAAAATACTTAGTAAATTCAAGTTTTGTTTTTGTTCAACATATATAATATTCTGAAACTCTTTTCTATAATGAAATACATTCAAAGTTTTCAATTTCTTTGAGATCTGGACTAATGTTGTGTGTCCGTCTACTTCCAGTATACTGAGGGCATTCTGTCAGGATATGCTGCACTGTTAGTTCGTTGTTGCAGTGTTCACAAAGTGGTGGGTCCCCAGCTTCCATCAGGTAACTATGTGTAATTCGAGTGTGGCCAATTCTCAGTCTATGAACTATTGTGGTATCCTGTATTTGTGGAATTCTGGACTTCCATTGTCTATAAAAAAATATATCTGAAACAAAAATAAAAGAAAAGAAAATTTGATTAGTAAATGGCAAGAAAAGAAAATAGCTGAAAAATTAAATTCAATGAATTAGTAGTATCTGAAAAAAGAAATGAAATAAGATTAGTAAATAATAAGTTGGAAAATGGTGAAAAATAAAATTATACAAATACACGACGACGTTTCGGTTAGTTGGGTATCTCTAACCGTTCTCAAGTGTAAAACTGATTATCAGAGTTTGGATTGATCTTTATATACTCCCTTGATCAATCGTGCCGTGTTGGGCGTCTCTCCCATTGGGCGAGGGGAGGAGCTTGAGACCACTGATACGCGCCAAGATTGGTCGCCACGCGTTTGCCACTTCAACACTGGGTTTACTGAAAACTTCATGGTTCTGTTGGATGAAAGCAGCTTCCTTGAATTTTCGTTTTCGCCCAGTTCTGTTCCCGTGGATAATCCTAGCATCGTTCCACTTAATGTTGTGATGTTTTGCCATGCGTGATCAGCAATTCCCGACTTCGATGTTTCGGCTTCTTCGTGTGTGGTGTTTTGATGTTCTCCGATCCTAACATTAAGAGGTCTCTTCGTTTCACCGATGTATGAATCTCCACATTCACAGGGCACAAAGGTTATACGCCAATTCTTATCTGTCCGGGGGTCCATCTGGTTTAGTTTTGGTCAGCCTGCTTCTTAAGGTGTTGTCCGACTTGAACGCTGTTTTGATGTTGTACTGCTGAGCGATTCGCCTTATCTTCTCGGATATTCCCTTCACATAAGGTATGGTTTATCATCTGGCAATTCGGGTTCTCCTCTCGTGTGGTTCTGTTCTGTTGACATTCCGCGATAGTCCTTGTTATTATCTTCTTGTTGTAACCGCGTTGTATCAGGTCCCTCTCGATGTTAGATATTTCCTGTACCAGGAGTCGGGGATCGCTGCAAATGGTTGTCGCTCTCCTGAACAGTGTCCTGATTATTCCTTTCTTCTGCTCATTGAGTGATTCGAAGCGGAGTTTGAGGTATTGGCCTGTGTGTGTGGTTTTCTGTAGTCTGACGTACTGATGTGATTATTGTTATGGTTAACCAGAACATCTAGAAAGGGTAGGCTGGAATCCGTGTCTTGCTCCATCGTGTAGTTGATGGTGGTGCGAAAGCTGTTTATATGGTTCAAAAACTCGTCCAACTCGGCAGCGGTCCCTTTCCAAATGATGAAAGTATCGTCCACATATCTTAGTTGGGATGTTGCATTAATAATTCTTATTTCCAGATAAAAGAAGAATTCTACTCCCAGGACGATGGATTACCAATGGGATCACCACTCTCACCAGTAATAGCCAACATTTACATGGAGTGGTTCGAAGGCCAAGTGATAGCATCATCTCACGTGATACCAAAGATGTGGCTAAGCTATGTGGACGATTCTTTCATCATTTGGAAAGGACCGCTGCCGAGTTGGACGAGTTTTTGAAACCATATAAACAGCTTTCGCACCACCATCAAATTCACGATGGAGAAAGAAAGGATTCCAGGCCTTACCCTTTCTAGATGTTCTGGTTAAACATAACAATAATCACATCAGTACGTCAGTCTACAGAAACCCACACATACAGGCCAAATACCTCAACTCCGCTTCGAATCACTCAATGAGCACGAAAAAGATAAGGAATAATCAAGCCACTGTTCAGAAGGACGACAACAAGTTGCAGTGATCCCCGACTCATGGAACAGGAAATATCTAACATCGAAAGGGACCTGATACAAAGCGGTTACAACAAGAAGATAATAACAAGGACTATCGCGGAATGTCAACAGAACAGAACCACACGAGAGGAGAACCCGAATTGCCAGATGATAACCATACCTTATGTGAAGGAGAATATCCGAGAAGATAAGCGAATCGCTCAGCAGTACAACATCAAAACAGCGTTCAAGTCGACAACACCTTTAAGAAGCAGGCTGACCAAAACTTAAACCGATGGACCCCCGGACAATAAGAATTGCGTATACCTTGTTGCCCTGTGAATGTGGAGATTCATACATCGGTGAAACGAAGAGACACCTCTTAATGTTAGGATCGGAGAAACATCAAACACACACACACGAAGAGCCGAAACATCGAAGTCGGGAATTGCTGATCACGCCATGGACAAAACATCACAACATTAAGTGAACGATTGCTAGGATTATCCACCGGGAACAGAACTGGCGAAAACGAAAATTCAAGGAAAGCTGCTTTCATCCAACAGAACCATGAAGTTTTCAGTAAACCCAGTGTTGAAGTGGCAAACGCGTGGCGACCAATCCTGGCGCGTATCAGTGGTCTCAAGCTCCTCCTCGCCCAATGGAGAGACGCCCAACACGGCACGACTGATCAAGGGAGTATATAAAAGATCAATCCAAACTCTGATAATCAGTTTACACTTGAGACGGTTAGAGATTACCCAACTAACCGAAACGTCGTGTATATTGTATAATTTTATTTTTCACCATTTTCCAACTTATTATTTACTAATCTTATTTCATTTCTTTTTTCAGATACTACTAATTCATTGAATTTAATTTTTCAGCTATTTTCTTTTCTTGCCATTTACTAATCAAATTTTCTTTTCTTTTATTTTTGTTTCAGATATATTTTTTTTTTATAGACAATGGAAGTCCAGAATTCCACAAATACAGAAGAAACATTGTCGAAACCATTCAAACTAACTATTGTGGTATCCCTTCTGTTCATTTGAGGCCAGTTATGAGGCACAATATTAGGATGTATTTTGGAGAGTTTAGTATCTGATTGATTCCATGTGATTTTCCATTTGCTCATGACAGATTGTTTGAAGAGGTTTTTCAGATCCTTTTGAAGTTGTATGTCCTGGGTGGGTAGGTCCGTAGTCAAAGCTTCTTTGGCAGCTTGGTCTGCTTTCTCATTACCATTGATACCCACATGTGATGGGGTCCAAACAATCAGTATACGGATGTCTTTGCTAGATAGTTGTTGACAGATATCGTGGATATTCTGTACTAGTTGGTGTTGGGTATACTAATTTTCAATGGAATGAATTGACGCAAGCGAATCAGCTGCATTACTACGATAGTCGTTTTCCTCTCGTCAGAAACAGTTTTTAGGCCATAAGCTATTCCGTATAGTCTCTCCAGTGTGGACGCTGCAAAAACTGGGGAGTAGATTTTTTGCCAAAGTTGAGTTTGCTTACAGTAACAGAGCCAGCCTACCCCTCTGTTCGTCTTTAGAGGCATCGGTTGTAAAAAAATATTTCTATGTTGTATGAGCTAATGAGCTCGAGGAAGTTTTGTTCTGAGAACTGAGTTAGGCGTTTTCAAGTTTTCTATATTTACTCAAGTCTTATTTGATTATGCGGCATCTGTTTGGTCCATGGCGGAGTATTTGAGATTGGGTAAGGTGATGTTTTTTGTGAGGTCATTGCTTCTCTAGGAGCTCATTCAGCATTTCTTTGAATCGGACGAGGGGCATCTGGAAGTATTATTTTTGTACTGTTTGGGGGTGGTGAAAATTTTATAAACAGGTTTCGCACAGTGTCAGCAGATACCCTCGCAGAACATGCCAAAAAGGAGTTGTTCACGGCCGTAGTGAGAGGGTATTTCCTGTGCTTCGCAGTAGAGAGATTCTACAGGGCTAGTTCTAAATGCACCTAAGCAGATTCGGAGGCCGGTGTTATGTATTGTGTCTAGGATTTTGAGGGTACGTTTGCTGGCAGATGTGTAAATTATGCTGCCATAGTCTAGCTTGGAGCGAACTAACGCTCTATAGATTCTAAGCAACATTATTTCTTGTGCTCCCCATTGACAGTGGGCCAGAGTTTTAAGTATATTCATACGTTTCAAACAATCTGCTTTTATTTCTTGGATATGTTTTTTCCAGGTGAGCTTGCTATCGAAGGTTACGCCCAAAATTTTGAGTTCGTTTACCACTTGCAATGGCATTCCGTTTAAGGTTATATGTATTTTCACCGAATAATTTCATGAATATACTTAGATTCTTAAAAGAAATAGTTATGTACAACCATTTATAGAATTAAGGTGCTTACGGTATAAAATCATTAGTATTAAGTCAAAACGGTAACATGTAAATAATGTAACTATAAAATTTAATGTAAATACAGAGTTACGTGCCAATGACCATATGCAGTCGAGGCACTCTAATTAAGAAAAAAAAAAAAAAAAAAAAAAAAAAAAATTAAAAAGTTTTCAATTTAAACCACAAGCCTGGCAGTTATTCAATGAAAAAAAAATTTGACACTAATAAATTCAATTAGTCCAGTGTTCATCTGACGAATACACATGACGTTAGTACATAGAAAATCTAGGAATTATCCAAAATTCGAAAAATTTTCTACAGAAACATCTTTCCACTGCGTAATTAAGGAGTTGTTTCTTTAGTTGAACCTCATAATAAATTTTCTCAGAAGTTGTCGTAATCTTGAAAATGATGCCATTTCGTGAAATTACTTTCTTACATGAAGTTCACGAAGTTAGTTTGTTTTACGAAGTTCTTAGAGTAA
Source organism: Cynegetis impunctata (assembly GCA_030704885.1). Taxonomy (NCBI): domain Eukaryota; kingdom Metazoa; phylum Arthropoda; class Insecta; order Coleoptera; family Coccinellidae; genus Cynegetis; species Cynegetis impunctata. The sequence continues at coordinate 188,473 of JARQZK010002283.1, read as the reverse complement.
TACGACACTCTAGGATAGTTCCCTTTTATTTCCAACGAGATTGTTATTAGATTCTCTAATATCACAGATACGCACATAAAGTGGTAAATGAAATAACTCAAACTTCTTTGTTCGTTGAACCAATTTGAGAGGGCCCTTTAAGAAAGAACATAGAGAATTTTGCAAATCCATCCAAATGGAATCAGTTATGCGCCCCAGCACTTAGATCAATAATTTATTTTTTTCTGTGACGGGAAAAAAGTTTGACATTTTGTCTCTGATGACAGGTAAAGAAATATCACTTTTTGAAATTACTTTTTTCCCCGGGAAAAAAGTGAGTACTTTTTTCCCGGATATATATACACATAAGTAAAGGTAGATATTTAATTTAAGAATATTTTACTATACAAAAAATACATTTCCTTTATATGTAATTATAGTTCCTTGAACTATTCGGTACAAACAATGGAATTTTCTTGTTGTCGAAATTATATTCTTCAGTAGGTAACTACAAATCTCCTGCTTACTTCATTCTTTGTTTGCTACAGTTTCACAATTAATAACGTTTCCGAATCTTCAATATCATCTAATGTTACCTAGCTGATTTCATAAATTCGACAAGCCTCCTGCAATTCCAAAATACACACAACAACCTTGGCCATTAAATAAAAATTCATCGGGAGCATTATTTAAAAAATCACTAATTTATGTACTCGTAAAAATCGCAGCTTTCTTGGTCGTGTAACCTTTCCCATTTTGTTTCAGAAATGTAGTTAGTTTGATGACGGTGCAGTCAGAGATAATTCGGAATCAGACATTTTTTTCACTTCATATTATTCAAAATAACTATTAAACAACTACTAAGTTCGCAATTTTTAAATCAAATCAATAGAATTAAATTGACAGATATTTGTTTACTTCAAAGGATTCCTTAGCAACGCAGGTCTAATTGTCGCTGAAAGTACAACAGCCTACCATTTTAAAAATTCAAATTTCGCATCTATAATTTTCTGACTTTAGTATATTATAACAATATGTATTGTCAATATTTAATCGTCGTTTTCCTCGTCACAGAAAAAAATGATGTATTATACACGGGAAAAAATATTAGATTTTAGCTCTCGCTTTTTTGTCTCCCTCCGCTTCGCGTCGGGAGACAACACAACCTCGAGCTAAAATCTAATACTTTTTTCCCTTGTATAATAAATAACTATATTTATTTATTTATGAGTTCATATACTACTTAAAGTGAACAAGGAAAATTTTTTAATAATTTAAAAATTATCAAACAACTTTAATGATGATAATAATAATATTTATTGCAGCATGGTATTTACAAAGTTATACTTTAACCAAGTCAAGAGTAATCAGATATGATTACTCTTGACTTGGTTAAAGTTTAGCTTTGGCACAATCAAAGACATCAATAATCATCTGCACATAGGCAAAAAAACGTTAATAAATAGACAATAAACGAACAAGCAGAACCAAACGGACAGAGAATTATAGTAGAAATGTAGAAAAATACTACATAGCACTAGTATCACACTGGAGAAATTCCTCAATTGAGTATGGTGTAACCAACCTCCCTTTTAAAAGCTATTTATGCCCGAGCTAGCAGGGAGATTGGTTAAACATATTAAGGTTCTAGGTTTGTTCACAGTAATAATAACAAGTTAAAATGAAAGGTTTTTACTATCCTCCTTTTACATAGAGTGAGACTTATCTTGTTGTTTTTACAAGTATTGACGTTTGAGATTCCTCTTTAGACTCTTGACTTCTGTCCTGGTTCAGCTGTGGTTTCCAGTGTGAATATCAGCCCCAGATAACGTGGATATTAGCTCCAGGTAAGGTAAGGTGGTTTTTAGATCCAACCAAGGTTTATTTTCAACTCCAAACAAGGTGGCTAAAATAATTCGGGGCAAATCAACATACAATCTCAAACTTAATATGTTCCAAGAATATCTGTAGGGTATCGATGGCCAATTCAAACTAACATTTAGATTTATCTCAAGCAAAGATGCTAAGAAAGACATTATATGTTCCAACATTAAACTGAACATAAGATATGACCACGTGAAATTTGCCATCGCTAGCCTACAAAAATCTTGTGTTAAATTGAGAGAATGAAATCAGCAAATAAAATAAAAATACTTTAAATCAAGAAATGCAAGATGATTATTTCAATATTGAAAGATAAATAATTTAATATAGATAATTGAAAAAAATATGAAATGGCGGACAAATGAAATAAGGAATCAATTCAGATTTTCAAGATAATGCATTAATACGGAATAATTATATTTCTTCTCATAACTTACCGTCTATCAGACGCCACAGATACTTAATAAATTTTAATAATTTTTAACAAACTATTCGTCTAATAGATATTGACTATAATTACAATATCTAACGGTGTTACTTATTCGACAACCATTTGCTGAAAGAAAGAACGATTGTTAATCCGACGCTACCTAGATACTCTCCTTCTTAATACGCAGGTCAGAACAAAAGTGACGTATCGGTTGATAGCGTGGAATCACGGTACCTATTTCAGTGTAGAATGCAGTGGCTGCAGTTACGTGGAGAATTTACACGTTACAATGGGACCAGCTTGAACAAGAACTGCTTCATTCTGGCAGTTTTTTGGGATAAGCCTAATGTTTCATGTAAATGAACTAGTATTTTGTTTTGGATCTTGTATGCCCAGTAGTTTGAGCCCACCTTGCTTCCATTTATACGATGATAGGGAACAAGCAGGTTTCCTTTACTTCTAGTGTCATGGGAGTGAATGTGTTCATGTTTAATCAAGTACCTGTTCAGGCTTAAAGTGTTTTGAGTGTGGAGTATATAGATTGCATAAAGAGTGAGAATACCCAGATTTTTTTGTAAAATAAATGCTCTGGTTGTGTTTGAGGCTGAGCCCCATAGAAGTGTACCATAACTAAGATGACTGTGAATGAAAGCAAAGTAAGCTTTTTTAGTAGTGCTTGTATCTGTAATTTTCATTAGTTTCCTTATAGCAAAAATGTTTTTAGCTACTCTACCACAAAGTCTATCAATGTGATCCACCTATGACAGTTTCGAATCCAGCAGGAATCCCAGGAACTCAACACTGGTCTTCATATTGACCACATCCAATCTGTTTGCGAAAGTAAAGATGACTGTCGTTTCTTCATTTAGTTTTAAGTGGTTAGCATTGAACTAGACACTACCTATAAGTATTTCTTGTTTTACGATATCTATAACTTTATCTATAGAAGTTCCTCTGTCAACCATTGATATGTCGTCGGCGTACTGGCATTTAGAAATATTTATACTGTCCGAAAAATCTTCTATGAATATGATGAACAGTAGGGGTCCAAGGATCGATCCCTGGGGAACCCCGTATCTAACAACCTTTTTTCTTTTTTCCTTTAAAGTTTATTTGGGACCTTCCAGGTAGCTTTTCAGTAATTGCAGTCCATTACCCCAAATCCCCTTATGTTCGAGCTTTCCAAGGGAGCTGGTTATACGTATTCAACAAGTATGTTTTTCATGATTTATTTAGTCATTTATTTATTCATTCATCTATTTCTTTATATGCGACTGTTGTCATTTTATTTTATTAATAAAGGATGAATTCTGAAAGTGATTCAGTAGAAGTTGAGATAGCGATGGTAATGCCAGGTAATTACCAGCGTTTCTGCATTTTAGTAAGCTACTCGTAATAAAAATAAATCCAGTTAAATGTGCATTATTTTCCAAAGCTACAACGAACAAAAGAAAATATTTAGTACGCTCAATTTGAGATTCAGCAAATAAAATTGACCCAGATGTAATTCGAAAATTAAATGAAATACTCCCGATTAGCTTCCGTAATACAATTTTCATGCCTGAAATTGAAAGTCTCACAGCATAATAAATTCCATACTAATTGGAAAACTTCCTACTCATTTCCAAATACTCATTATTATATATCAACATATAATTTTATTTCAAACTGTACACTGATAGACATAAACGAACGCTCTACAACTTTACTCCTAAAACTTTCCCGTATTGAATTCATTGATCTAATTCCGATCGAACGAGCCAAACTCAAATGGAAATAATATCACGTAATGAGGCTACTGAAATTTATCATCATTTATGCATGAAATTCAATAAGGGATTGTATTTTCTATACAGAATATCTATTTACTTCTATAAAAGAGTGTTAACTTAAACATGATTAATATAAAATATTGATTCAGCTCATAGTGAACCTCAAGATAATCAATTTATGAGCAGTTTTTAAACCAGGTGAAATTTTCATATGCTCTAATATCCTTTGGTAGGTACTTTTATCAATAAATTCAACGACAGCGTAACAACAACTTTATTAACTATTAAGTTCATAAAATATATAAGTACAAACTCAAGTTTATGTATACATGTAATTATATGATATATATATATATATATCTATATATATATATATCTATATTTATATATATATAATATATATATATATATATATATATATATATATATATATATATATATAAATATATATATATATATATATATATACATGGGCTAGTAGGACAGGGTGGGCAAGACACGGGGGCTCGGAGGTGTCTTCCTGGTTAAGCGCTGCTGTTGAAAATTCACTTTTTTATATTTATTTCTAATGCTAGTTTTAATCATTTTTTTGTATAAGTCTGTTGATACCTAGAAAATTATTGAATTATAATTATTGATTTTTGTTTGAAAGAATACTGAACAAGAAAATGTGCCTACGAAACAGAATTTGAAAATATTCTAAAAGAAGCAGAAGAGGACGCCGAAAAGTTGGAGTTTGAGTTGGTGATGCCGCGCCTAGCATCAAGACAGATTAACCGAGAAAATCATCCATCAATGTTATTGGGCGAGTACTATCGAAGAGGAATTTTCATTTCATATCTAGAAGCTCTACTTCAGTCTACATCAATCTAGAAGATCGATTTTCAGAAAAAAATTCGAAAGGATACAACTTATCTGACCTTCAAACAAAAACCAAAGTTTTTTAGAAGTAGCAGTCGCTATTCAAGACTTCTACGGTGATCTTTTGGATAACTTTCTGCCAGAGGCACAAACCTGGTATGAGATGTGGAAGTTATCTGAGCTCCTCCAGAAATCAAAAAATTAAAATATATCGACTTGCTTAAATTTTAATTGGGCAATATGCCCTCTGTAACGGAAGCAATCAAAATTGGATTCACTCTTGCAGCCACAACCTGTACCGTTGAGAGGTCCTTCAGCACATTAAGAAGAGTCAAGCCATGGCTAAGATCGACTTTGAAGCATGATAGACTTTCCGGACTCATTGATGCAGTACGCAGTACTTAATAAATATGGGCTTCGCCCCAGGAGAATGCAGTTATTGTTCAAAGAATAAGTAACTTGAAAAATTGTGTTTATATTTTGAGTTTGTTCTCTAGTTGTGTATTTGTATTGACAACATGTCTTGGTATATTATATCTTTTGAAAAACGAATGTTTGATTTTGATTTTGTTGTAATTTAACTTGTTTTTCTAAATCCAGGTGGGGCAAATGCCCGTTTTGCCCCCCTTGCCGGCTTCCATGTATATATATATATATATATATATATATATATATATATATATATATATATATATATATATATATATATATATATATATATATATATATATATATATATATATATATATATATATATATATATATATATATATATATATATATATATATATATATATATAGCAGAAGGGTACCTAGTCTCTGCTGACTAGTTAGGATACAAACTGGAAAAATTGTTTGGGTGATGACCGTTCGCGTTTTTCAAAATTTAACAACATAGTAGATTTGTTCTTTTATCTTTTTCAACGTTTTCCATAAATGTAATCTAATGTGGTTCTATCTTGTGTTGACTATATAAAAAATCTTAATTGATCATCGTCATCTTTTTGTTTCTTGATTAATGATGTTATATCTCAATCGATAATGGTATGTCACGATCATTACATCAATTGCAATGAATCTTAAAGGCACAATGAGTATTTTTACTGTTGTATGTTGCATTCTATTGAGTTTTTTTGCTTATTTCTTGTAGCTTCCATAAACATGATAGTAATCGTTGTCGAAGTATCAAAAAAGTATTTTAAGCTATCAAGGAATTGACCAATAAGTATATTTGAATTGATAAGGTGGAAACTTGATTGACTCTAGAGTTCACCGAAACACGTAATACTGAGATTTGTTTAAATTTAATACATATTCTGTTTATTACTTTATATGTATGTATATATATATATATATATATATATATATATATATATATATATATATATATATATATATATATATATATATATATATATTGAAAATAAATATTTTTTCGCGCTAAACAGGCGCAGCAATGAAAAGCACTATCATTTGTATGCATGTCATAAGTGCATGTCTTATAAAGTATGATATGAGGTGGTTATGTGGTTATGTGTCGTTGTCCACTCAGTTTATGGAGGGGACACTACTGATGAGCATGTTAAAGAACGAAACATACTGTCTAGTGCAGTGGTTCCAAACCGGTGGTCCGAGCGAATATCTGGAGGGGTCCGCAGGAGTATTCGCACATACATATATACAGGTTGAAAGCTAGGCTAATTTTCAGGATAGGCTGAAAAAATATCGATTGAAAAAGAATTTTCCGGGACGAATTTCCAGCCTCTTCTTTTCCTAGAGGATATTTTACTTCCCTAGAAAGTTGCCATTCCCAAATCGGTTTTATGAGTGAAACGTACATTGTTCAATTGCAGGCTTAGTGGTACGCAGACGTCAACGGATTGGGAACCACTGGTCTAGTGGTAACATCGTGTTTCGCACGGGCAACGAATTTTTTATTATTCTTCCTTGAAGGATGAATGAGAAACCCAAGTCGTCGAGTATCATGAAACTAGCTCTAGATAAATAATTGAATACATTCATATATTCATTGATAAATCATCTTATCTGTAGGAAAGGTTCTTCAAAAATAAATTTATATTCTCTAGAACGAACCACTATCGCTATAATTTCTGAATTAATGAAATTGGTGAGTCAATTTCAGAAATGAAAGAAAGCTAAAAAAAGTTCTTTGAATCATTCGGTTGAACTGAATGATTTATCTATATCATCAACTCTATAATTCAGAAAATTTACTCCTAATAGAGTACAATAAGATTAAACTCTTATCATTCATAGTTATAATATCAACGATTAGGACGATAGAATCGTTAACAGACTTCTTACCTTGCCTAATAAATTCTTTTCGCCTAACGTGATAAGTAATCCAGTAATTTCTCTTCCTTATCCTGCAGAGAGAATTAGACGTTAGTTGGGTTTAGTGGCAAAAAGAGGGGCCTTCCTCTCCACCGGAATATTCTCCAAGACCATTGATTCAAGAGCCATATATTTGCTCTTTATATCGAGTGCAATCTCAGATGCCATAGGTTAGGAAGGCACCGAGAGTCATACCAAAAAATGGAATAGGTAATAGATTTAAAAATGATTTCCATTCAAATGGTTCTAGTACAGAGCTTCTTAAATTTTCAGGCTTCGCAGCCCAATTTTTCATCATAATTTGTATCCAGTCCATCGTTTGAACGATCATCGCCAAATTTGGCACATTTTAGTGTTTCTTCATGAAGAATGAATGTGAGAGAATCATAGAAATCAACTGTATAGTTGAAAAAAATTAAGATGTTGAAAATCGTGCCTCAATTTTTATCCTATCATTTTCTGGTCGATATAATCTACTACTATTCCGTATTGAGTCTATCTTATTAAAGTCTCCAACAAACTAAATTCTCAAAATATTTTAGAAGTGTTTAAAGGAAAATAGAAGTTGGCCCATGTGAGGTTCATCTTTTCTGAGAGTCCGTGCAAAATAATGCGAATGTTATTATAGCTTTACTCTTAAATCAATCTTATTTATCAGAACTTCAGAAAGTGAAATGCGATTCCTTCATAGAAATTAGCATAATCCTCCTAATTTAAATTTAGATGAAAATGAACGAAGTTCAAAAACTGAAACGCAAAAGTGTCACTGAAATTTAAATAATTCTAATCTTGTCAATTTGAATGTCCGTAAATCATTTTTTTTAATTTTCAGAAAGTAAGCAGAAAACAGCAAAATGGGTCCTAGTGCAATAATAGAAAAACGAAGAGCTGCAATTCGAATTCAAAAGCAACCACATGAGCACTTCGTGGTTATTAAGGCCTAATGAGGTGAAAATGATCATAGTTGATTGAAAACGACGACAGATGCTCAATTTTGGTCTTCACCAAAGCCTGATGGCTTCACAAAGTGAAGAGTTAAAATGCTTATTTCAGTTTTCAACAAATATTCACTACATTTAATATTGTTTACTTTTAAATATTTTTATACATTACATAAAGTGAACAAGGAAAATTCTTTAATAATTTAAAAAATTATCAAACAACTTTCCAAGGAAGCTGGTTATACGTATTCAGCAACGCAAAATCTGCATTCACAATCGAACGGTGAATTATAGAATTTGTCAAGTCACTCCGACTCAAAATCTGCATACAGCTGTTTCGATCTTATTAGATCTCATCAGTGCAGCTTATTTGACTCGGAGTGAATTAACAAATCTCTAATTGTTCCCCAATACAAATCGTGGTCAGTAACACTGGTCGGATAACAATCCAGAGCGCCATCCCACCAAAGATATTGGCAAACAACAATTCACCGCTTAGACTGAAAATGCAGAAATTCGTAGCTCGAACACGTACCTCCTGATATCAAGATATCTACTCTACAACAGTGGTGTATATGATTCCAAGGCACACTAACATAGTGATTTAAAACCTTTGGATATGCCCACTCTGGATTGTTATCCGACCAGTGTTACTGACCACGATTTGTATTGGGGAACAATTAGAGATTTGTTAATTCACTCCGAGTCAAATAAGCTGCACTGATGAGATCTAATAAGATCGAAACAGCTGTATGCAGATTTTGAGTCGGGGTGACTTGACAATTTCTATAATTCACCGTTCGATTGTGAATGCAGATTTTGCGTTGCTGAATACGTATAACCAGCTTCCTTGGAAAGTTGTTTGATAATTTTTTAAATTATTAAAGAATTTTCCTTGTTCACTTTATGTAATGTATGAAATTGACCATGGTCAACTAGTATGTTTTTCTTGATTTAAATATTTTTATGGACAAATCAATTGAGTTTTTCAATATCAAATAGTGTAAAATCAATTTGTCCTACTTTTTTTGTCGTATACATTACCTATATATAAATATATATAATTAAAGAGGAATTCTTGTGTGAAAGTGTATTACTTAATCATTTAAAGGAGCAAAGCGCTTTCGACTTTCGTCATCTTCAGTGCTTCCTGCAAAATGAATACTCCAATTGAATTAAAAGATAATGAACTTAAAAGGATATTAATAAATTATTTGAGAAATTTGGAAAATTTTGAATTTTGAGTACTTACAAAGTCAGGTAGCAGGAAGGCATTACAATTAGAAAAGAAATCACAGTTACAAGTATCAACAAAACTTTTTAGGCTTCATTTAACAACATAAAGTCCGAAAAATAAAACGACCATGTGGACATGTCTGAATAATTTAAAGACAAACAATAGCATATCTGTCAAAGTCAATGAATAAAATTTATTGATGCCAACCTAAGGTAATAAAATAAAATAAATATTGAACATAAAAACGGTGACAACATGAAAAATTAAGAAAGTTAATGAAAAAGAAATATGAAAACAATCTAAAGAATAATTTTGGAGACACACGAATTGCGGTCAAAATTTGAATCAGGTAGAAGGGTACTTAGGTGGTTGTTTGGAGACACACGAATTGCGGTCAAAATTTGAATCAGGTAGAAGGGTACTTGGTGGTTGTTTTCGACGACTGAATTGCTTGGATGGTTAATCTTTTTATCTTAAATCTCTATACATATCATGTATTAGGCGGTTAACCAGAATTATGGTAATAATTGGCCTAACGATGTTGTTGACAAAAATTCAAAGAAAAGTAAAATGATAATCTGTCTCAAAGGGAAGGGGTGACGTATAAATTTAAGGTAATCGAGCCGAAGGCGAGCATGAGGAACCACGAGCATCAGGAATTTTCATTCTAACCGAGTAGCAGACTATACTTTCTCCACGATCAGAAATTTTAGATATATATTTTTAAATGAAAACGAACAAAAGGTAATTTATATTACAGAACTCAATCACAATTATATTAGGTAAACACTCAATAATTCAATTTTAAGAATTTTTAACAATTGTGTGATTTTAGAAGATGAACTAACAGTCACATAATTGTAAAAACTGCTGAACATTTTCAGCTGTGAAGACCTTCGATTTTTTGGCTGAGTATGTATCATAACAACGTTTTAAGAATGCCTTACGTTTTTTATATCTTGAAATGTCTATATCATGTTTTACGTTTATCGTTGCTTTTAATATTGAATATATTTTCCATTGTTGAAGACTTCCATTCTTCCGATAATTCACCAAAAAACGCAATCAAAATATTTTCGGAAAAGAAATCCGTTTTCTTTGTTTGTTTCCAATCCATGAACAGTTTGTAATATTTTTCATATTAATTTTTTGATTTTTTTGGTAGTAAACTGTCCAGTATATTATTAGCACTCTCTGTAATTTCAGGTGGTGTATTTTCACACTCTGATACTGAATCACTGAATAAATTCATGCTACTTATTATATTTTCGAATGAAAACGTGACAGCAATAATTTTGACACTTACTCAAATTTGCCACTACGATGACAATCAACTGCGTCAAGGCTAATGTTATTATTGCTAGCCAGTGTTAGAATATTATTCTATTACAAGGGAGAGAAAGCAAATGCATTTAAATTGCATGGGGGCAGAGGTGTTGCAGAATATTTCTTCAATCTCAAGAGAGAGAATTCCAGCATTCTGTAATCAAATTTGATATCAGAATTGGCGGATTCTGTGATGATCGTGGAGAAAGTTTTATTACATATTATGATGTATACTGATGAAATAATTATTGTTTTGAATTATTATTAGGTGGCGCAAAATACAAAATTAGAACTTTTACTTTCAATTTACCATCTTGCCCCTAAATAAGTTTCTAACCGCAGTTCGGTTGGAGATTAGGACTCCTCAGGTAGGCACAAAAATTTTGACCGCAATTCAGTCACTCTCGCAAAATCGACCGCAATTCGTGTGCACCGATAATTTTATGGAGAGGAAAGAAATCTCTGTCTAAGTTTACCTGAGAATTCAAGCAGTGTCCATTATTGAAACGCTCTTTGGAAATTTCCAGTTCTTCATACAAATCCAATCTGAGAAAATTTCTATCATTAATTTGGTGTAAAATTTTTGAATTACTATATGGGCCTAAATTATGATTGTTGAATTTCAAATGATTTCCAAATGCTGAAGTGTCAGGTTTTTTCAAGTGTTCATTGATACGAGTTATGAGAAGCCTGCAACTTCGGCCTATTTAGGAAGCATAGCAATCAGAACAGTCAAGCCTGTAGACACCTCTTCTTCTAAATTTTTTAATTCTATCTTTGAAATTTATAAGTAAATTCCAAAGATAGAGATTTTCTTCCTCTCCATAAAATTATTCTTTAGATTGTTTTCACATTTCCTTTACATTAAATTTCTTAATTTATCATATTATCACCTTTTATCTTCAAGATTTATTTTATTTTACTAACCTAAGTTGGTATCAACAAATTTTATTCATTGACTTTGACAGATGTAATTGTTTGTCTTCAAGTTGTTCAGACATGTCCACATAGCCGTTTTATTTTATTTTTCGGACTTTATGTTGTTAAATTAAGCCTAAAAAGTTTTGTTGATACTTGTAACTGTGAGGTCTTTTCTAATTGTAATGTCTTCCTGTACTGTATTTATTTAACTCTTATTAGTAATAACAGGCAGAAAATGAAAAGAATCAATACAAAATAAATCCACATAAGATATTAAATAATGGTCCAACAAATTCCACATCTTCAGAATATCCTACCAACCATCAATCACGTTCACATTAATAGATTTTTCAGGAATAGGTTCAATATAAATCATGTTGAAATTGAGAGCAATGTATTTTTAAAGACGAATCCATAAATCAAATGATTAAGAACATATTGTGTACATGACGTGAGTAAGGGTTTCTCTGGTTTTCCTTAATAACTAATATTAGCGCAGACTTAAGTACTGATATCAGATTGAATAGAACGTAATAAGCCTCTGAAGATTGCTACAGACGCAAAAATATAAAAGAAACATAGTTGTTTATTTTTTAAACTTCGTGAATGTCGGAGTAATATTATGCTATCGAAAGTAAGTCGAAAATTTCGGGAAGAAACTTTAACTTGTCAATAAAGTCGTTTTTCAAACATCAATTTTTGCTAATGCATAGTTGAATAGATAATTATGCCTATAAATGCATTCCTATTCATATAAATATATATATATATATATATATATATATATATATATATATATATATATGTATATATAAATATATTATATCTATAGTAGAAATAACATTTCCAGACTCAAATAGTCAAGATTCACTAGAGCTTAGGTAAAACTAAATTTCTTTGTACCTAATTTATATTCTTAATAAATCACTTGCAACTATTTATAATAGATACCAAATAATCAAACCACATTATTAAATTAATGATGTAAAATTAGGTACAGGTATATCTTTTTTTTCAACTCAAGGAACCTACAGTTTTACGCCGGTTCCGAACGGGCAATGGGCTTGAAGTCATTAACCAACAGCTAATTATATTTAGAACCTCTAAATTTCATTGGACATGCACAACGGGCAGATGTAAATTGCAGCGCTTGGTAATCCTTAATCCGTATACCTGATAAGAGTTGATAATAGAATCTGTAAATTGCAGCGATGGTCAAATTTGAGATTTTAATCCGACTTGTAAATTGCAGCGATTAAATTCTTTTAAGAATTTAATCGCTGAATTAAATAATTGGATGTCGTTTTCACTTAAGCCAATCATGGTGGCGCAAGATTCAAGAACTAGGTTTGGCAAAAGAGTACAAAGATAAAGATTCCGAGATAGGAAAGTTTTTAAAATATACTTTTGGTCTTCAGTATCTTACACCCACCGAAGTAGGAGATTGCCTTGTTTTTGACTAGGGAGAAATACAACCACCAGACAGTAGGGTTACCCAATATGTCGACTATTTAGTAAATGTGTATGTGTCAGAAAGTGCCCTTTTTCCTCCTGAAATTTGGGCATCTGCTTCACCTAGTATGTGTCGGACAACCAATGCATGTGAATCCTTTCACGCTCATTTTAATGATAATTTTTATAGTAATCACCCATCATTTTACATATTTCTCGAAACATTGTTACAATTTCAAATAGATACTTATATTAAAATAAATAGCATTGATACTGTTAAGCTTCCAAATACTCGAACCCGGAATAAATTTAATTTCTTAGATATAAAATTAAATCTGTATTATAAAACAAAAAGTATAACGAGATTGCAATTTGTAAAACAAGTATGTCATTATTTTGGAAATGTTTGAGCACATAATATGTACATTTAGTGTAAATATTGTTTTTGATTTTATTATAGCGCTTATAGTATACTCGTATGTATGTGTAATGTGTATTTGGTCATCAATTAATAAATATTAAAAAGTATTTTTCTTTTCTTTAGTATAGATAAGTAATGCAGTATAAATAATCTACGGTTTGTTTCAAGTTTAACTCAGTAGGTCTTCATAAATTTTGCCGCTGCAATTTACAGGTAAGATTAACGCTCTTTGTTGGCCGTGCGCTGCAATTTACATAGTTACTACGAACCCATACATGACCATTCGCTGCAATTTACATGTAAGGATTATAGAAACTCTGACCGCCGCTGCAATTTACAATCGCCGTGCACAACACCCAAGAGCAAGGTGGGACTCGAACCCACAATCCTTGGTTTACAGGCGATACACCCTACCGCTGGGCTACCGAGACCTACAGGTAAATCTTATTATATTGAGAGTTAGAATTTCATATACGGCTATTGTTTAATATCTATATTGTTGTGCAATATTCTGATTTACCAACTTCATGCTCATTAGTGCATGGGCATTGAGAGTGACTTAATCATCTGTTAGTGAATAAGGATTCCACACTGGCAATAATTGGCATGGAATAACCGATGCAATTCATTTCAATTGATATTCTCAGATTACGTTCACATATATATATATATATATATATATATATATATATATATATATATATATATATATATATATATATATATAATCTCTTGATAATTATTAGCAATAACAGGCTTGTTGAATCTTAAAAAACTCGATTTTATTGAAAAGTTGACGTTTCGCCACGACATTCGTGGCTTTATCAAAACTTTTAAAAGTTTTGATAAAGCCACGAATGTCGTGGCGAAACGTCAACTTTTCAATAAAATCGAGTTTTTTAAGATTCAACAAGCCTGTTATTGCTAATAATTATCAAGAGATTAGAAATAGTTCACAGGCAACTACAATTCTAATTAATAATTATAGTTATATATATTAATATATATATATATATATATATATATATATATATATATATTATCGTGCTAAATCCTAAAGTCTCTCGTTTAATTCCATTGATCGGTATTTATTCATGGCGATTGAAATTGAATTGAATCTGGTCGTGAATATTCATTGTTTAACATGTGTGCCCTCAAAATGTGACCTTCTTTAAAAGGCTTTCATACTTTATTGATTTAAATTTTGATTCTAATTTTTCCTGAAGTTTTTACTTGAGTTACTCTAATGTAAATTATACAATATTTAACTGAATAAAATCATATTTTTATTCAACCAGAAATTCATATTATTTATGATTTTTTATTATGATAAGAACAATAATACTTTTTTTCAACTCCACATCACCCAACTGCTAATTTTTAATTGAACCATTGAACTTCAGAGACATACACAAACATCCATACCTAACCCAGGATTCGAGCCCAGCACACCTGCTTTACAGCCGGTAAATCACCCTCCGCTGCACAAGGTAAGTGTTAGAAAAATATTTATAACTAGCGGAAACTTATATACTTCCAATGGAATCTTATCTAGTAATCCCAAAAAAACTATTTTCCGGGCTTGATACGAGAATTACTATTTCAAAACTAAATGAATCTTTTCAAATCAAAGTAACCTTTACTTGATGGAAATTCATATAGGAAATAAGAACGCGTTTATTTAAACTTGATTTCCACTATTTAATTACAAGGGGTTGTGTTTATGATTCCAAGGACGGTATAACTTATTGTTGTGTATTGACTTATTTGGAATGAAAACTATTAAGTTTGTTGTGATTGTAACGGAATATATATATATCAGTAGACCACATATAAAATTCTGACAAATAATCAAAAGCTCTGTTTTGAAAATAATGAGAGAAGTTCTAATTATTAATAATTCAAATCAAAACATTTGGCTTACTGTTTCACAAATATATATTGAAAATTAATAAAAATTAACAAAAAGCTGTCAACATGTTTCGGGTAGTGAACCCATTCTCAAGAAGTCTTGAGAATGGGTTCACTACCCGAAACATGTTGACAACTTTTTGTTAATTTTTATTAATTTTCAATATATTATTGTGACACAGTAAGCCAAGTGTTTTGATTTGAATTATTAATATTTAATGTTTCACCAAGAGCTAAGCGAGGATTCAATCTCATTTATGAAGTTCTAATTATTCAAGTCTTTTAGATGACAATCATTCAAAATTCCAAATTTTACACAGATAGATTTAGGATTAATATAGAATTTTTAAGAAATCATAAAAGTTTAATTTACTACGTTTATTATCACAAAAATACAAGTTGAGTTAAGAACTGAATACATAATTGTAGATTTGACGCTTACGGGTGGGAAAGAGTTATTGCAGGTAGCTAAATAGACAAGAGGAACATATTTCAAGAAGGGCCAGTAGAAGTTGGTTTCCCAAATTGGTACAATGAAATGTTCTCAGAAAGTCAATGTGGTCGTTCAGCAAGATATCGTCTTTTGCATTATGATTGAGTTTAAAAATTTCCAATGATTCTGAGTAAGTAAGTTTGGTTCCTTTCCGTAATTTGTGCATAATTTGAAAGTTATCTATTTGTGGAAACGGGTGGTGGTTTTCACGGCAATGATTTGAAAACGTTGAATCCGTTTTATTGTTCAACAAAGATTGTTGGTGTTCTTTGAATCTTGTCTTGAACGATCGAACAGTGTGACCTATATTATGTATTCAGTTCTTAACTCAATCTACCCGATGATGGTCTAGTGACCGAAATTGCAATTGCAGTTTTATATTTTTCAAAGTATTTTTGTGATGAAAACCGTAGTAAATTCAAGTTGTGCTTTTGTTCATCATGTTAAATTATCACGTAGTAACGACGGATTCCATCAACTATTAGAATAACTGAAATGAATATAGCATTAGCTTACCAAACGTCGATACGTTCAAATGAACTTTTGTTCTTGCTGTGAAGCATCCCTATCTTTAGATTCCTCCAGTTATAATAGCGCCTGGAATTAGATCACCCACCGCGGAAGTCACATTTCGGAGGTTTCGACATCTGCTGGATAACTGATATTTAATTACTATTCTGGTTATGCATTCGTGCCTGTAATAGCTCGCCATCGATTCCAATATCGGTTCGGTAATAAATGTCCCGATATGATATGAAGAATATTCCCAAGGTTTAGGTGACACTGCTTGGAGTAAAACACGAGGTGGGAGGTATCCAACGATTAATGTATTCCTGAAGTAATGATTTTCCGGATGGGATAGATTACATTCTAATTCGTGAAAATACGGATGTCGGATGATCTGCAGAGTACTATCATATATTACTTACATTCTTTCGCAATTTTGAAAGATTCATTTCAACAAAGAGCTAGATTATATCAAAGAAATAACCTATCACAATGGATATAAACCATATGTTGGCTCCGTCTCATGAAAAAGCTATGAAATTAGTATATACCACGAATAACACAGATTAAATCAAACAATATAAAACACTTACATACACTGGTGAATTAAGAAATAACATCTCTAAATTATTTCCGAATAATATATATATAATTAAGCTTTTAACACCAACAACTCTTTAATTACAATCATTAAAAACAAAACCCGAACTTATGTAGATAAAAATGATAAATCAGGAGTTTGAACTATTTGGAACAGCACCATCGAAGGTTCGAATTGGCATGATGGTTACCAAAGTTCTTTATGTGTAATGAAGAAGAATATGATAGAGATCTTGCTTGTAAACAATTCGGTAAGGAGATAAAGATAGTCCAGCACTTCCTGCTAGAGTGTGGAGCGTTAAACCACTAGACAAGCACTATTCAAACAGATTGAGGTGTACCCTGAAAACTATAAAGAGCAATCAGTAAATAACCTTTGTAACTTATACATGGAAAGAGAGTAACGAAATGAAAGCAAGATGAGACTGGAAGGCACAAAAAAGCCAAAAATATTATGTGCAGCTGGATATACAGGAAAGCACAGATCTAAAAAGATTCATACTGCAGTAATCGAAAATAAAGCTTTATTTTTTCAACAGAATTACCCTCAAAATGGAAAAATATGATATCCCTAAAAACCGTCAGAAAATATAGCTGGATAACTGCTCAACCTGAGCAGAAACGAATCGTTCTTTTTATAAGAGGTTTCCTTACTGGACATATTTCTCTGAGGGCATACCTGAAGAAGATGATACAAAAGAAGAATTTTGATACAAAGAACCCCCGTATTATTACTGCTCTCAATAACAACCAAAAAGCAGTAATAAAATATGTTTATGGAAAGTACTTTCACATAAAATCGAAATAAGACAAGGATGCATACGGTCTCCTATCTTATTTAATGTGTATTCCAAAAAGTACTAGAGGATGTAGCAACAATACCCATAAAAGTGAACGTTAACCAGTATCTTAGACACTATCAAAATTGGAAAGTTACGCTACTAGGGCCATGTAATAAGGGGTGACCATGCATGTGAAAATTCATAGACAAAGAAGCCGGCGTCCATGCATGTGAAAATTCAGACAAAGAAGCCGAGGAAGAAGGCGCACTTCCTGGTTGAACAACCTAAGAAAGTATTTCAACTGCAATTCAGTAGACCTATTTAGAACAGTGCCATCGTAGGTTCTAATTATCATTTATGTTGCCAATCTTCTCAGAGGGAGACTATAATGGAGACCTTGCTTGCAAATAATGCGGTAAGACGAGAGAGAGAGTCGAGCACCTTCTGAAAAGCGTTAGACCTAAGGAGACAAGCACTATTCAGACAGCTTAAGGTGCAGCCGCAAAAACTATTAAGACCAATATGTGAAGAACTTTTTTAACTTATACATAGAAAGAGAGTAAAGAAATAGGAGCAAGATGAGACTGGAAGACACAAAACAACCATGAAGATTATGTGCAGCTGGATATACAGGAAAGTGCAGTAATCAAAAATAAAGCTTTATTTTTTCAACAGAATTACCCTCAAAATGGAAAAATATGATATCCCTAAAAACCGTCAGAAAATATAGCTGGATAACTGCTCAACCAGAGCAGAAACGAATCGTTCTTTTTATAAGAGGTTTCCTTACTGGACATATTTCTCTGAGGGCATACCTGAAGAAGATGATACAAAAGAAGAATTTTGATACAAAGAACCCCCGTATTATTACTGCTCTCAATAACAACCAAAAAGCAGTAATAAAATATGTTTATGGAAAGTACTTTCACATACAATAGAAATAAGACAAGGATGCATACGGTCTCCTATCTTATTTAATGTGTATTCCAAAAAGTACTAGAGGATGTAGCAACAATACCCATAAAAGTGAACGTTAACTAGTATCTTAGACACTATCAAAATTGGAAAGTTACGCTACTAGGGCCATGTAATAAGGGGTGACCATGCATGTGAAAATTCATAGACAAAGAAGCCGGCGTCCATGCATGTGAAAATTCAGACAAAGAAGCCGAGGAAGAAGGCGCACTTCCTGGTTGAACAACCTAAGAAAGTATTTCAACTGCAATTCAGTAGACCTATTTAGAACAGTGCCATCGTAGGTTCTAATTATCATTTATGTTGCCAATCTTCTCAGAGGGAGACTATAATGGAGACCTTGCTTGCAAATAATGCGGTAAGACGAGAGAGAGAGAGTCGAGCACCTTCTGAAAAGCGTTAGACCTAAGGAGACAAGCACTATTCAGACAGCTTAAGGTGCAGCCCCAAAAACTATTAAGACCAATATGTGAAGAACTTTTTTAACTTATACATAGAAAGAGAGTAAAGAAATAGGAGCAAGATGAGACTGGAAGACACAAAACAACCATGAAGATTATGTGCAGCTGGATATACAGGAAAGTGCAGTAATCAAAAATAAAGCTTTGTTTGTGCAACAGAATTACTCTTAACATGGGAAAAATATGATATCCCAACGAACCGCCAAAAAATATAGCTGAATAACACTCCACACCTACACAATAAACGATCAATCGTTGCGCGTGGTGTCCTCGCATGTGGACTTGGGAGTGACTGTTAACACTGACCTAACTTGGTCCGAACACATAATATCCATATGCAAGCGCGCCAACACGCTGATCTACCTCATTCGCAGAACGTTCTCCCACCTGTCGTATTCAGGTTCCATAAAACTCTATAAGACCTACGTTCGTCCAATTTTGGAGTACGCAGGTCCGGTGTGGTGTCCGGTTTTGGTGCGTGATGGGAACCTCTTGGAGAGTGTTCAGCGTCGAGCCACGCGTCTGACTTTTGGTGAAGTGCGTCCAGCCTATCCCGAAAGACTGAGGATGGCACAACTGCTGGCTTTCGACCAACGTCGACTCCGTGGGGACCTCATCATATCTTTCCGTATAGCCAAGTTTAATTATGCTAATCTGAGGGAACTTTTTATCTTCAACAATGATTCGCGGTTAAGAGGTCACACTCTCAAATTAAAAAAGGAGAAATTTGCCACAAGACAGAGACAATATTTTTTGGCGAACCGTGTTTTCGAGGCGTGGAACGGCCTGCCCGGCGATGTTGTGAATTCTGAGTCGGTGAATAGTTTTAAAAACAAAATAGACATTTGCTTATTCGGTTAATTGTTTCTGTGCTTATATTAGTTGTTTTTAGTTTCTTTCTGCATGCATTGTATCAATTTTCTAATTTCTTTAGTTTTTAGGCTTACATGGGACTCTGTCCCCAGCCTTCATTTATGTTTAATAATAATAATAATAAAACTGCTCTACCTGAGCAGAAACGAATCGTTTTTTTTATAAGAGGTTTCCTTACTGGACATATTTCTATGAGGGCATACCTGAATAAGATGATACAAAAGAAGAATTTGGATACAAAGAACCTCCGTATTATTACTGCTCTCTATAACAACCAAAAAGCAGTAGTAAAATATGTTTATGGAAAGTACTTTCACATAAAATCGAAATAAGACAAGGATGCATACGGTCTCCTATCTTATTTAATGTGTATTCCAAAAAGTACTAGAGGACGTAACAACAATACCCCTAAAAGTGAACGTTAAGCAGTATTGAGAAGATATCTTAGACACTATAAAAATTAGAATGTTACGCTACTAGGGCCATGTAATAAGGGGTGTACGCTACTGGTGACCATGCATGTGAAAATTCATAGACAAAGAAGCCGAGGAAGAAGGCGCACTTCCTGGTTGAACAACCTAAGAAAGTAGTCAACTGCAATTCAGTAGACCTATTTAGAACAGTGCCATCGTAGGTTCGAATTATAATGAATATTACCAATCTTCTCAGAGGGAGACTATACTGGAGGCCTTGCTTGCAGATAACGCGGTAAGGGAAGAGAGTCCAACGCATTCTGAGAAGCGTTAGACCTAACGAGACAAGCACTATTCAGACAGCTTAAGGTGCAGCCCGGAAACTATAAAGAACAATATCTGAAGAACCTTTATAACTTATACATAGAAAGAGAGTAACGAAATAGGGGCAAGATAAGACTAGTAAACACAAAAAAACCAAGAAGATTATGTGCAGCTGGATATACAGGAAAGCCTAAATCTAAAAAAGATTCATACTGCAGTAATCGAAAATAAAGCTTTATTTGTTCAACGGAATTACTCTTAATATGGGAAAATATGATATCCCAACGAAGAGCCGTTTACTTGAGCGATTCGTTTTATGTTTCTAAAACGTGATATATGCCGTGAGAAAAGGTGTTCAGTGTTCCGAGAAAATCATGCGGTGCTTCATTTTTCAGCCGAATTAGTTTCGCTTTACATGCAAAGCACAGCCTTGCATTCATTCCGATCCGAGAAAATCCGACATTTTGTGAGTTTAAAGTAAAAACGTAAATCTTAACGAGGTTACTCTTTCCAACTACGCAGATGTGAGTTTCTGGAAAAATGAACGGATGGATTTACATAAGAGAATTTCTGTTATTTTATCAACGTCTATTTTGAATAAAATTGAGGTAACAAAACTTGTGCACATTAATATATCACAGAGTATATTGGAGGTTTTTGTATTTTTGCGATATTCGAAATGAGAACACTTTTGAATAAAGTTTAAACTTTAGAATAAAACACACTTGACTTAAGTTTCACTATATAAAAATATTTAGATATTGTATTTAGCAGTAGAGGATAGTCGACATGTTTCAAGTTATGAACTCATTATCAAGACTGACTACAGGTGAGTATTACATCTTATTTCTTAAAACAGATAAAAGCAAACGTGATACCTAAAAATCAATTTGTTCGTTTTCAAGGGGTAATAAACCATTATGGGCGGAACTTATTTCAAGAATTGAATCGGTGATTGTTGAAAGGGTACTAAGTCCATTTTTCATTGAAATTGTATTTGATATGGGTTTCTATACCAAATTATATCCCCGGTGTTGAAAGGAATTAAGTCCCATTCTAGGAAGCACTAATAATACGTACGTACTGGATTGCAGGGAGAGTTGAAAGGTACTAAGTCGCGGACTTAGTTCCATTCAACTCTGAACAGGAGGTTGAAGATGAATAATTTGTCGTGTTTTTGCTTCATAAGTAGGTACTTGTTTATCATTTTGTATGTTTGTAAGAATTATTGTTCATTTCTATGTGTTATTTCTCCAATAAAGTATATTAGTTTAATCATAACTATTTAATTTTGTTTTACTGATTGTTGAATGCAAATAAGTCCTTGCTTTAAAAAAATAATAAAAAATACAAAAATTGGAAATAATTATAATTTCTCTGTAGGTAAATGATTCCTCACCCATTTACTTTTATTACGCTGACTGCATGTATCAATGAAATGAAATAAATAACTTTTAAACATATATTTTCAATTTACTCAAAACTTTCATTTTTTGACTTAGTACCCTTTCAACAATCACCGATTCAATTTCAAGAAGGTCAAGACACTTTCCTTTGTTACCTGAAAGCAACAATTGGGTTTTGTTGAAATCCAGGAAATGATTAAATTTTATACAATGTTCGGAGAAGCCAGTGGTATTTTTATTTTGTAAAATTGACTTTTTATGTTCAACACGAATGTTTATATTTCTTTCTGTTTGTCCAATATAGATCAATGTCAGATTTTTCTTTATTATTGACCAAGAATGACTTTTAGTTTCTTTTATTCCAAGTCATTCTTGGTCAATAATAAAGAAAAATCTGACATCGGAGAAAATAGTGGTGTTCACAAAATCCTTTGCGACGAATGTCCTGCTTTCTATATTGGACAAACAGGAAGTAGGTAATATAAACTTTCGTGTTGAAAAACATAAAAAGTCAATTTTACAAAATAAAAATACCGCTGGCTTCTCCGAACAAACCCAATTGTTGCATTCAGGTAACAAAGGAAAGCGCATTGACCTTCTTAAAATTTTTTAAATAAGTTCCGCCCATAATGGTAAATTACCCCTTGTAAACGAACAATTTGATTTTCAGGTATCACCTTTGCTTTTGTCTGTTTTATGAAATAAGATGTAATACTCTCCTGTAGTCAGTCTTGATAATGAGTTCATAACTCGAAACATGTCGACTATCCTTTACTGCTAAATACAGTATCTAAATATTTTTATATAGTGAACAAGTGTGTTTTATTTTAAAGTTTAAACTTTATTCTTTATGTTTTACCAAGTGATGTGCGAGAATTCGATCTCAGTTATTAAGAACACTTTAATTTAAACATAATTTCCACTATATATACAATTAAATGACAAATTTTTTCGACAACACAGTGTCTTTATCAGATTTAGTTACAAACTAATTCTTAAAATATATTACAATGCCTATATAATATATTATCTGAAATATTCTACTAATAGCCCACTATGCAAATAATTGTTACAGTCACGTTAATTTAACATCACATTGTGCTAATGTTCTTCCCTTTTTTTCTCTTGTTTTCATCACATGCACATCTTCACAACCGCTTATGCCTGTTAACTTTTGTGATGTTACAACTGAACTTCTCAGCGATGTTAAAGCGCTGCCTTTTTACATTACTGTGATGTTACTAGAACTTCCTCTCAAGGAAGTCTTTATAATGAACTAAAAGCAACATTTCTGTTACATTCAGAAATGCCTCTTAACATCTAGTACATGTTGATGCAATGTCTATGAAACAACATCTTACCAATGAACTGAATGCAGCATTTCAAAAACGATACAGTATATTCTTTTAGATGTTGTATGGATATTACTTAAACCTCTAAATAATATACCTCAAACATTCTAGATTACATCCTATAGATGTTTCAGCAAATACACGGTGAACAACTGAAAACGCCGGCTGCCGGCCATATCTCAAAAAAGAATCATGATTCAACTTTAAAAAAATACCTCAAGGAAAATGAACCTGAAAAATATTTCTGTGTTACTAAAATATCCGCTAGGGAATGGAAAGAACACTTAAAAACATATAATAAGGTGATTATCACCAAGAAAGAAAAACTAAAGGTATCCCAAATATACAAACATAAAGATTTCAAAAGTTGCATTTTAAGGTCACCTTTTGGTATATGTCTTTTTTGGAGATAATCACAGTATTATGATTTTGAGTGCTCATTCCACCCCTAGTGGATATTTTAGAAACTCATAAATATTTTCTAGCGATTTTTTCTTCCAAAAGGTAATGTTTTTTATTTGTACCAATATTCTTTTCTGAGATGTGGCCTACAGCCGTTCTTAGTTGTTCACCCTGTAAATTTGAAATAAAAAAGCAATAGAAGATTTAAATAGTATATTAACTATTAATAAATAGAACACTGAAAATAAAAATGAAACAAATCCAGCCTTAAAATAAATATCTTGTCCAGAAAAAGAAATCCAACCTAAAAACAAATATCCTGTCCGGGAATCCATCTTAAAAAAATATAATATTGTAAGCATATTACATAACAAGTGTGGAAAGTGATATATGACACATCTTAACAAAAATTGAATTTGTGTGCAACTGTATATTTCAAGCTGTAATTGCTATAACCTAACACGATTTAAAACTGAATTGATAAAGATTACTGATACCTTATAGCTGGTTTACAGAATATTTATTACAATAATTTTTTAATATTAAAACTATAAAAATTTCAAACTATCAAAACTTTATGAAACGTTACGGTATATCAACGGTATATCCCTCCACCCGGAATTTCAATGTTGAATAGCCGATTAAAGTATTAAAAAGAGTATATTTAAGTTTTAATAATTATGATTTTGAAATAAGTACTTACCAATAACTGTTGTTCGTCCATTATAACAAGAAAATGCTTTTACTGAAATAAAACCGCGAAACTGAAAACGACGCTGCCACCACTTATAACCTACTTGCACGCCACGATCCGCCATATATCATGCTTGACATTGTTTTTTTCGTCTTCTGTTTTCTTCTTTTTTATAATTTTATGAATACATCATTCAAACAGCTCACCCAGTCGCAGGAAGTTACTAAAGAGTAGTTCGAAAGTTGTAAAAGTAACTACAAAATGTGATCATCTCAGAAACATGTTAATTTGTAATATTGCAGTAATGTTTTGTATGTAACATAAGTGAGACCTTTACAAATTAACATCGTATGGATGTTTCCTCAAAGAAGTTGCTGAGAAGGAGTTCATAGGATGTGTATATCACTGCGAATTCAAGTAGTATTGTGTACATCTAAAATATGTTTTAATTACATAACATGGATGTTAATGAAGTTGGTTATAAAATTTAAACATTTAGGAGATATCTTTTTAACGTTTTAAATAAACATCACGAAAAGTCTCTAAAAAGAACATCACAAAATAGACTTATGATGTTTCTTGTTCAGTGGGAGGTATTAATAACAGGGGGTTGTATTTATGATTCCTAGAACGGTATAACAGGCATTGACTTATTTGGAATGGAAACTATTAAGAGGTTTCAAATACCAGGTTTAATAGCAGGGAATAACCAAGTTCAGTTTGCTCATTGAGCAGAAGGTCTAAAGATTTATGTTTTAAAATTTCCATAGATTCTAATAAATTTAATTTTTGCGACTTATTTTCGGTATGTTAAATTTCAAAATTGTGGTTGAAATCATGTGTTTCTTCTATTACATGGTTAGAATAATGGAAGTCGCTCTTATCATTAGCATAATTTATTTCGTGTTCTTTCATTCTACTATGAAGAGATCCCCGTCTGACCTATATAAAACTTAGGGTATAAATTACACTCAAGTCTATAAACTCCTGATTGATCATTTTTATCTAATTTCGATTCATTGTTTTTAATGATTGTACTTAAAGAGTTGTTGGTTTCAAAAGCTAAATTATGATTATTACTCAAACATAATTTGGAGATGTCATTTGTTAATTAACGAGTGTATGTAATTGTTTTATTTTCTTTAATATTATCTGTGTTATTCGTGGGATACACTAAGTTAATACCTTTCTTATGAGAACG
>JARQZK010002283.1:87500-157500 GCA_030704885.1 Cynegetis impunctata | reverse complement strand
TTCAAAATAACATTTAGATTTATCTCAAGCAAAGATCCTAAGAAAGACAGTATATGTTCCAACATTAAACTGAACATAAGATATGACCACGTGAAATTTGCCATCGTTAGCCTACAAAAATCTATAAAGTATAAACTTTAAAATAAAAACACTTGGCTTATGTTTCACAATATAAAAATCTTTAGATACTGTACTTAGCAGTAATAAAAAGTCGACATGTTTCGAGCTATGAACTCATTATCAAGACTGACAACAGGAGAGTATTGCATCGTAATTTATAAAACAGACAAAAGCAAAGGTGATACCTGAAAATCAATTTGTTCGTTTACAAGGGGTAATTGACTATTATGGGCGGAAGTTATTTCGATCAAGACGTTTACCCTTGTTACCTGAATGTAACAATTTGGTTTTGTTGAAATCCAGGAAGTGATTGAATTTTATACAATGTTCAGAGAAGCCAGTGGTATTTTTGTTTTGTAAAATTGTGTGTAAAATAATGAAGAACATAAAAAGTCAATTTTACAAAACAAAAATACCACTGGCTTCTCTGAACATTGTATAAAATTCAATCACTTCCTGGATTTCAACAAAACCAAATTGTTACATTATGGTAACAATGGTAAACGTCTTCACCCTCTCGAATTATCGAAAATAAGTTTCCGCCATAATAGTCAATTACCCTTGTAAACGTACAAATTGATTTTAGGGTATCACCGTTGCTTTTGTCTGTTTTATAAAGTACGATGCAATACTCTCCTGTTGTCAGTCTTGATAATGAGTTCATAGCTCGAAACATGTCGACTTTTTATTACTGCTAAGTACAGTATCTAAAGATTTTTTATATTGTGAAACATAAGCCAAGTGTTTTTATTTTAAAGTTTATACTTTATTCTTTATGATGTTTCACCAAGTGATGTGCGAGAATTCAATCTCAGTTACTACAAAAATCTGTTAAAAATTGAGAGAATGAAATAAGCAAATAAAGTAAAAATGTTTTAAATTAAGAAATGTAAGATGATTATTTCAATATTGAAAGATGAATAATTTAATATAGATAAATAAAAAAAATGAAATGGCGAAAAAATGAAATAAGGAATCAATTCAGATTTTCAAGACAATGCATTTATACGAAATAATTATATTTTTTCTCATAACTTACCGTCTATCAGACGCCACAGATACTTAACAAATTTTAATAAACTATTCGTTTAATAGATATTGATTATAATTCCAACAATTAATGATCTGTTATCCTCAACAACCATTTGCTGAAAGAAAGAACGATCTTGTACCTGTTAATTCGAAGCTATCTCGAGACTTTCGCAATACGCATGTCATCCCGAACTGCGCGATTCTATTCTTCTGTGAAACACGGTACCTCGATTTAGAATTCAGTGGCGGTGGTTAAGCGGGGAATTGACACGTTACAAAGTCTATTCGCCTATTTACAAGTGACTTGATAGTATAAGTTCTCAAAGCTAAAAGCACGACGGCTTGAAATACCTTTTGTCTATACCAGGGATCTCCAAACTTTGAAGCCTTAAGCTACAGTTCCACCGGAGGAACAATGAGGAACATTGTGAAATATTTAGGTTGTGTTTCCGAAAATAATAATAATAATAATAATAATAATATTAATAATAATAATAATAATAAGTTTATTGTAATTGCCTCACATCTAGGCTTACAAATGGAAGGAGTTTAGCCAAGCTAATCTTCCACTCCTCCGGTATGAACAACTCAACACTGTAAAAAACAATCAAAAATTTAACAAATCTTTCCTTAGTAAAAAATAAGAAGCCTTAATTTACGCATAAACACAAATTAACAATATTCAAAGAATATACTTATTCCAATATACTTATTCTAATCTAACCAAAACTTAACTAAAACTTAACCAAAACTATCCTCTCTCAACCGATTATACAATTTTTTCTTAAACGAACTTATTGAGATATCAGCCTCAAACAGAGCCTTATACTTATTTAACGTATGAGGGGCCATATAATCAAAGCAACCCTCAAATTTGGATGTTCTATGACGAGGAACGCTGTAATTACCAGCCTGACGTATATTCACCTGATGAACTGACCCACGCAATTCCAATCTATTGAAAAGATAGTCAGGAGTTTCACTGGCAATCAATCTGGCAAGAAAACCAGGCAGTAAATATTCTGCCGTCTGTGCGAATGTGATCTCTTCAAGTTTACTACGGTAGGGCATGATATGACTTTTGTAGGGAATACAACTTACAAATCGAAGACATGAATTCTGAATCAGATGCAAACTGGCCGTCAATGACAAGCCGATAAAACAAACTATGCAATGTACATACCTAGGGGTGGAAATATCGAGCTGCAAAAACCTATACAATGAAGTACGAACTCAGGCGAATAAAGCATCACGAATATCTGGATGCCTGAGAGAAATGATATGGAAGAACAAGTATATAACAGCAGAAAGCAAAGTCCTAATCTACAGAACCGCGGTTAGGCCAATACTAACATACGCAGCAGAAACCCGTGCTGAAACCTTCAAAACAAAGAGCAGGATGAGAAGCACGGAGATGAAAATCCTACGAACAATAAAAGGAATAACACTGCGGGACCAAGTAAGGGGTAAGGTTATACGGGAAGAACTGGAAGTGCAGGATGTTGTTAGGTTTGTACGGTCAAGACGTCGAAACTGGAGAGATCACGTGGAGAGAATGGGCAATGATCGATGGGCAAAATGGGCAAAGA
Source organism: Cynegetis impunctata (assembly GCA_030704885.1). NCBI lineage: Eukaryota > Metazoa > Arthropoda > Insecta > Coleoptera > Coccinellidae > Cynegetis > Cynegetis impunctata. Next base: position 154,759 of record JARQZK010002283.1, on the reverse strand, counting down.
ACGAAAAGCCAAATTCAAGGCGTCCTCCCGGCCGTCTCACCAAAGAGATGGCATGAAAGTTGGACGTCCACATCACAGGAGGCTGGATGAACAGAAGATAACAAGACATAGTCTTAAAATAGGGAAGAAGAAGAAGAAGAAGAATTCTGAACTTTGGCCAGATTATATTTTTCTTTCTTTGTCAGCAAACCAAAGTACACTGGACAGCAGTAATCGAATAAAGGGTAGACCAGAGATCTAACAAGTCTGAACTTAGTGGCCTCATTCAGTTCATATTTAAATCTCTGTAGTCCCTTCAACCACATATAACTGGATTTCCTTATAGATGCAACGTGATGCCTAAATGACAACAAAATGTTCCCAAATGTTCCTAAATGTTCCTTAAAATTTCTTTATGTTTCGGCAACAAATGTTGACTGTTTCTACTTGTCACCCTTCAAGCTATGATTCCACCGGAGGAACATTTCTGTTGCTGTTCCGTGTTTCCCTAAATGTTACAAAATGTTCCTTAAATTTCTTTATTTTTCGACAATAAAAGTTGACTGTTCCAACTATTGACAATTTTAGTTGCTTCAGTGGAAACAAGGAGTTCACGTATGTTGCCATGAGTTTCTTCTTTTGGCAACAAGGAGAAACATTCAGCAACGAAATGTTTATGAATATTCCTCCGGTGGAACTGTAGAGTTAGGACCCTCATGAGTTTTTCAGTATGTTCCATGGGCCAAAACCGTTTTAATTTCTCTGCCCTTAACTATATTTCTAGACTAGACTAGTCGCAAAGTACGTTGTATTCTGTTTTTGGTACTACTTACTTGTGTGAAAAAACGTTTTCCGAGATGAAGTACATAAATAATATTTCCAGATCTAAATTTACCGATGAGCATCTTAAATCTCTTTTAATAATTGGTACAAGTAAAATTGATTCACAACTACAAACTATTGTCGGTGGAAAATCACAATTACATTAATCTTATTAGTGTTTTTTGTTTCACTGTGATACTGATTCATTTCAATTATTTGTTAGTTATTGATTAGCTAAATCTTAGATAATCAAATCATGTAAAACATACTTGTTCCCTATGGATAATTTTATACATTACATAAAGTGAACAAGGAAAATTCTTTAATAATTTGAAAAATTATTAAACAACTTTCCAAGCGAGCTGTTTATACGTATTCCACAACGCAAAATCTGCATGCACAATCGAACGGTGAATTATAGAAATTGTCAAGTCACTCCGACTCAAAGTCTGCATACAGCTGTTTCGATCTTATTAGATCTCATCAGTGCAGCTTATTTGACTCGGAGTGAATTAACAAATTTCTAATTTTTCCCCAATACAAATCGTTGTCAGTAACACTGTCTGGATAACAACCCAAAGCGCCCTCCCACCAAAGATATTGGAAACCAACAACTCACCGCTTAGGCCTAAAATGCAGAAATTCGTCGCGCAAACACGTACCTCCTCCGTAACATGAAGATATCTCTCTACAACAGTGGCGTATATGATTCCAAGGCATACTAACACAGTGATTTAAAACCTTTGGATATGCTCACGAGAGCGCGCTTCGAAGATGCAATCAAATCATGAAAAACATACTTGTTGACCATGGTCAATTTCATACATTATATAAAGTGAACAAGGAAAATTCCTTAATAATAAAAAAAAAATTTTTGCGTTGCGGAATAGGTATAACAAGCTTCCTTGGAGGGTTGTTTGATAATTTTTTAAATTATTGAAGAATTTTCCTTGTTCACTTTATGTAATGTAAATCTTAGATACTCAAGTTAAGTTTTCTGAGTCATCATTACTGTCGTTAAGTTTTACCTTGCAAGTAAATAAAACCGAGTAATTAACATTTTGTATTCTCTTCTTCAACTTATCACAGCAATAGTAACTGGAGGGCCGGATTCGGCAGCGGGCCGTAGTTTGGAGATTCCTGGTCTGTACCATCCACATTGAAAGGGCGGGGATGTGACGTGATAAATCCGGTAGATAAATTTAGAACCGCGAACGAAATCGCTCGTTGTTTGAAATAAGAAATTTCAAATCAAATTATATAACGTCTTCGAAAAATTGAATTTCAAGTACGTTCATCACGCTAGAGTTTAACTGCTTTTCAACTAAGAACTTAGCATATTTTCTATATCCTATTTTGCACGCTCGAGCAAACTTCGAGTCTGGCCTTGCATAGAGGTTGTGGTGAAGTTATAAACTTTTATTACACTCGTCGCTAAGTTACTGCAAATGTGTATCTAGATTGGTTCATTCAATGGATCTTTAATAAATTATCCTATTTACGAAACCTTGTGCTAACTATGATATGTAACTAATAATCACAAATAATAATGAGAAATCATCTGCTTAATCGCATCAACCGTAAAATGCTCAGTCTCACTCTCTCTCACACATACACACACATACACGCACATCTGGTCTGACGCCCTCGGAACTCAAAAATTACGGAGAAAAATCGTATTAGTATATAGGCTGAGTGCCCTGAGAAAATCTGGTACGTTCCGCACGATGTCTGAGTAAGTGGTGTGCGTTACCGCTAAAATACTGCTAATTCCAGTGCTAGCCGAGGAAAATCAAGCTCTCTACCAACGAAGGGGGTCCTGTACACTGAGTCCTGATGAACTCAGAACAGAATAAAGGCTACACAGCATACGCCGATAGCAAACGCATAGGGATGCCGCAATAAAAAGAGCAGTCTTATACCACAGATAAATACTGGGTTGAGCCGAAACCATGTAGAAGTCAACTACTATCTGGCACAGATGCTCTCAGAGCGAGGCTGTTTTTGAGCATACCTTCATCACTTCAAATAATATGATTCTCCAGAGAGCCCATCTTATTCCGGATTTCTTGAAGACGTGGAGCACGTGTTCTTTGCATGCCCCCGTTTCAACTCTCTGCACAATAACCTGGGAATGGTCTTTAAATAAACAATTTAACCAGAAATACTAGTGGAAGAGATGCTTTCATTGAAGATGGCATTTAACGCTGCCAATACTTTCTTGACGACGGTACTCCAAGATCTACGTTCCGCAGAAAGAAAGAGAGCCAAATCAATAACGTTTAAAAAGGAAGAAGCAGTTCAACCACCAGAACAGCTAGATCCTCTGTCACGGGGTTACACAGACTGGATGAAGAGAACCCTTCCAGTAGTTATTGACACCTGAGTCCAACATACTAGGCTGTAGTCCTGATCATACGTAAAAGTATTTTCCTAACCTCTATAAAAAGAACACTCAGATACACACTAACTATAAAGAGTGGTGAAAGCATGAGTGATTTAAGGCCGGACGTTTCTGTCTCACTTGGGAATTTTCTGTCTTTCCGGCAAAGGACGCTGTTTTGTGTTCACTTCTCACGTTTTCTTGTCTCTGAAGTTGTCAGGTACTAGTGAAGGATCTAAATGGTTACCACATTCAGTAGATGGGCAATAGTGGAGACGCCCCAATAAGACTAAAACAGCTGTCTCTTTCTTGTTCATTTGTTTTGGCTGCCTTGATGTTTCTAACATTCATCGCTTAAGGATATATAGGAATTTCGTTGACATCGAAACTCATGTAGCTAGCTTCATTAGGTTTGTTTGAGTAACTTAAATTTTTCGAATAAATGTGTAAGTACTTCCTTGGGGTATATACATGATATCGATATAGAATTTCTATCCATTCACATACGATAGAAAGACTAGGAAGTCTGTTTGTCGATGTCGAATTTTCTAACATTCTCCCTTAAAGGATTAACCAGAATTCAACCTCATTTTTAAATGTATTTCCCAACGTATTATGCTCTTTATTATACACGGATCACCAGTTCAAAGCAAATAAATATTAAATAGTTTTCAATATTAACTGCCTATCTGGTCCCTGAAAATAATGGAAAAAATTAGTAGTCAACATTGCAACCAGCATTGCCTACATGAGTGAGATACCGAACGATGTAATACGTTGCAGAACGACGATTGGCGTTTATTTTTGGCCTAAAGTGTGAAACCTACCGGTTTTCGATAGATAGCTGTTTTGCTGAAGAGCAAAACAGACTTTCTAGTGTTTACACCGTGTGTTGCACCGATTTTGAATATTTTAACATTTTGCCTTGAATGAAGAAGGAGAATTGTATAACGTTAAGTCTCATGAAACTACCTACATAATGGTTTGATTAATTTTCAATTTTTCAGATGAATTTTCCAACGTTTCTTTATCTTTATCATACATGCTACGCCTGTTTATCTGAAATAAATATTCAATTTCAATATGTATGTATAAATTTATATATATATATATATATATATATATATATATATATATATATATATATATATATATATATATATATATATATATATATATATATATATATATATATATATATATATATATATATATATATATATATATATATACAGGGCTATTCAAATTCGAGCCTATGCATTGGGATTTCGATAAAGTAAGAGATAGTTCTGGAGTTATATAGAAAAGTCGAAAATTTCGAAATTCTTTTTTTGCCTATATCTTTATATTTTAAGAATATTTTTTAAACAAATTAACACTTTGCCATTATAACTTTTTGTAGGCTATCCAATTATCTGAATAAAAATTATATACAGGTATCGTATAAATTGGGCCATTCTCAACTTTCAATTTGCAAATACAAAACTGTATTTTTCATTTCATTTTTTCGAATGCCAAAAGTCATGTTTCATATTGTCGTAGTAATTTAATCTGAGTTACAGAGTGTTTTGAAAAAATTGAACTATAACCATATTCAGCATTTTTTGAAATTTCATTTGTATAAAATGCCTATTATTAGTTCAATATTTCCAAAACATTTTATGATTTGAATGAAAATGAAACGCCAATATGAAACATGACTCTTGGCATTTGAAAAAATTCAATCAAAAATTCAGGTCCGTATTTGAAAACGAAAAGTTGAGGGTGGCTCAATGTGTACGATACCCTGCATACCTATACATTCTATTCAGATATTTGGAAAGGCTGAAAAAGGTTGCTATGGAAAAGTAGGAAAATTTTTGAAGAATCTTCGTAAAATAAAAAGATATAGACAAGAAATTTTCGATTTTTCTTGTATAACTCCAGAACTACAGAAACTGGGGTCAGATTTTTTAAATTCATATAATTAACCCATGAAATACGATACTTTTGCCCCATTCAACCAACCCTCTATCTCTCACCCTTATCGAAATCCCCATGCATAGCATCGAATTTGAATAGCCCTGTATATATAATTTTCCGATGATACATTATAATATTCAAACAATATCAAAAAAAGGTTAGAATTTCAATCAAAAACGAACAAATTGGTAAAATAAAGACATCACTTCCTATAACGCCTATCGATTGAAAATATTCATGATGCGCTGTTCGATGCATAATCTTCATGCCGCACAAAAACCGTCGGAGGCTGTGCTGCACAATGTGTACGGCACCTAGACATGCCCTTGTCGCCATCCATGACTCGATAAGCCTATTCCGTAAAACATAATTAATACCTTGTGACAGAGAATCGATATTTCACCATATAATATCAGTATGATGACAACCACCCGTTCATCTTGGGTAAACGATATCTATGGACATATCAGGTTAGTGTCTGTAATTTATATCTGCAAAAACGATAACTTATATACCTGTTTTAAATTCTTCTTTGTGCTTATTTATGTATTTTCTATCATATGATAGTAGATCAATATAATATATTATAATAATCATGAAAATGCTGAATAATATCATTTTCTCCACGATCATCACAGAATTCGCCAATTCTGATATCAAATTTGATTACAGAATGCTGGAATTCTCTCTCTTGAGATTGAAGAAATATTCTGCAACACCTCTGCCCCCATGCAATTTGAATGTATTTGCTTTCTCTCCCTTGTAATAGAATAATATTCTCACACTGGCTAGCAGTAATAACATTAGCCTTGACGCAGTTGATTGTCATCGTAGTGGCAAATTTGAGTAAATGTCAAAATTATTGCTGTCACGTTTTCATTCGAAAATATAATAAGTAGCATGAATTTATTCAGTGATTCAGAATCAGAGTGTGAAAATAACCTGAAATTACAGAAAATGCTAATAATATTCTGGAGAGTACTACCAAAACAATCAAAGAATGAATATGAAAAATATTACAAATTGTTCATGGATTGGAAACAAACAAAGAAAACGGATTCCTTTTCCGAAAATATTTTGATTGCGTTTTTTGTTGAATTATCGGAAAAATGGAAATCTTCAACAATGTGGAAATAATATTCAATATTAAAAGCAACGATAAACGTAAAACATGATATAGACATTTCATTTTCATTTTGGTGTAATATAATAGTATATTGTATAATTAGTGGGAAAAGCATAATATTCCCAAACGACTGTGATAATTACCAGACGAGGAGCGTAGCGACGAGTCTGGTAACACAGGAGTTTGGGAATATGCTTTTCCCACGAATTATACATACTATTTTTTCTCCGATCGTTGATTTACATTTAAAAAATTAATTAAAAAATATTTCATTCAAGATATAATCAAGTAAGTTTAAATAGGTTTCTCTATGTTCACATTAAAATATAGAAGTAGTAACCATGGAAATTACTTCGTTATGACAAAAGTACAATAATTTTAAAGCCGGTTTTGTTTGTTTCTTTGTATTTTACAAGGAATTAAAAAAGAATTAATAAACATGAACACTGAAAGTGATTATTTGTTACCTTGCACGCCTTCTGAACTAGTTTACTTCCAGCGAAATCCAGAAAGGAGTATGAACTTGCGTACCAACGCTTCATGGATTTTTGCAGAAAAACAACAGTGTATCCTTTTCTGAGATTGTACTGATGGCGTATGTTGCTGAATTGGCTAAAACAATGAAATCTTCGACGTTGTGGGCACATTATTCCATGCTTCGATCAACTTTGTTAAAAATAATATTAATATTGCCCAGTACCAAAAACTGAGAGCATTTTTGAAACGTCAAGCTACAGGATACAAATTTAAATGTAAATATTAACAACAATTATAAAAATTAAAACCATACTTTGTTTAATTTTATTGTAATAATTCATTTGTTACATTACCGCACGCTACAGCAGTGCGGTAAGAATATTACCGCACTGTTATTTTCTAATTGCTTAGCAACTGCCCATTCTGGAATGTTGAACTTTGCGCATAGAAAACAGGTCAAAATAGTGTCACTTTTCCCACGATCGGAGAAAAATTATCTTTTGTTCGTTTTCATTTAAAAATATATATTTCAAATTTTTGATCGTGGAAAAAGTATAGTCTGCTACTCGGTTAGAATGAAAATTCGTGATGCTCGTGGTTCCTCACGCTCGCCTTCGGCTCGCGATCGGAACTTTTCCACTCGCATGGAATTTTCATTCTAACCTTGTTACAGAATATACTATACTATGTTTATTATCAAAAAAATATATTGCATTTATATAATATTGAAATATATGTAATTAAACCTACCGTGTTGTCGGGTAAGGCGGGCTACACACGAACGTCGATGTCTTAATACAAAACGCAACCAAAAACGCGCAACCAATAACGTGCAACCTGATTGCATACACACGTACGTGCAAAACTATAGTTTTGTCCAGTCTGCTAAAATGTTTGGCCACATGTCTGAGCAGGAGGAATATTGAGCTCTGGTGGCAGTGGCGTGTACAAAGAAAAAGGAAAATGAAAATCGTCGCCGAATGTGGTATAAAGGTTGGTTTCTGAAACGTTTACATTTTTCACACATTCACCTGTTAGAAAAATGGAGGTTAGAACTAGAGGACTACCAAGATTCAAAATTCACTAATTTAATATCTCCAAAAGCCTCACCGTACCCTTCTCTTCGAGATAAAAACATTTTCATTTTATCTTCAAAACCCACCACGAAGACTATTGATTTTAGCGACAACTGTACTTTCTGTAGCATTTGGTTGTATGATTTGCAACTTTTTTTTTTTTTAACTCGAGGGGTCTACAGTTTAACGCCGGTTCCGAACGGCCAATGGGCTTGTAAACTATGTACATTACCCAACAATTTTTAATCATATATAACCACTAAATTCCGGACATACACAACAAACAAGAGCGAGATGGGACTCGAACCCACAATCCTCGGTTCACAAACGGTATAAGGCGGTGTTCTCTATCAATATTTTGTATGCTCAATTTTTTTTTATTTCGGTCTAAATAGTGCTTTGATTTTGTCTGCCACAAGGAGGGTATGTCCCTGTACAACTCCACAAATTCCTGTAGAAATTTCCGGGACATTTTTCTCTCAGTCATAGTAATGAAACTATCTGCGAACATTTTTAGTAAATATTATACAAATTCGTGAAATATTTAACTTATTATTTTAAATACCTACTGCTGTAACAAATTATTGCATAAACTTAACCGCCGCTACTGCTTTAAAAACGCACACTCCTGGGTAATTTGCATCCACACGTAGAGACTTGAATGCATTCGTTGGAATGCGCATCCAAAAATTGAAGCGATTCCTAAAAACATCAACATCATCCGGGTTGTGCATTCAAAAACGAGCGTTTTCTGCATCCACATTAACGTTATTGGTTGCACGTTCTTGGATGCACATTGATACATTAAGACATCGACGCCTGTGAGTAGGGGCCTTAAGAATAAAAAAATAAGGACTGTTTCGTTATTTTATTGCATCAGTGGGCTAAGAATGCCCTAAAAAAATGGTTTATTAATGTTCCCTCTATTTGGCAGAAATCATAGCGTCGTGACGTTTTTGTATCTCAAAACCATCTTAAATTTCAAATCTTGTTACATCAAAAGCTTTTGATGCGATATTACGTCCATACCTCATTTCCTACCAAATATTACTATCACTTTGTTCTCGAGTATCTTGTACTTCTAAAATTAAATTGGCGCTCATTTTGGTTTTACAAAATTCAACAAAATTATTTGCCTTATTCCCTGAATTTTTAGAATTAATAGCAAGGCACCTGGAAGCAACTTTCTCATGTGAGACGCAACGGTGTTCTTCCGAAAATCAGACTACAATATGCATTGTGACGTCACAGTAGCTTCTGCCGCTTTTTAGCAGAGCTCCATTTTGAACCTTTAATATCTAAGTAGTGGCGCAAGGTCGAGAGCTAAAAATTTCACCTGTTATTTTGCAGATTGAGTTTCACAAAATAATGTAAAAAAAACTGAGAAAATATTTAGTTGATAACAAGCTGATTAAGAGAGACTAACATGCATTGAGTGTAAGAGAAATAGAATGAGAGCTAAGTTAACTACACCAAGGGATTCCTCTCTCTATATCAAGGGGTGTGTAACTTGAACCATAGCTTCATTTTTGTCAATGAACTCGTTATTGAATGCAGAGGACGATAAAGTAGGAGGCCTCGGTAGCCCAGCGGTAAGGTGTTATCGCTTGTAAACCGAGAATCGTGGGTTCGAGTCCCACCTTGCTCTTGGATGTTGTGTATGTTTGAAATTTAGTGGTTCAAAAATTGATATGTTGTTGGGTAATGACTATTTAGATTCAAGCCCATTGGCCGTTCGGAACCGGCGTAAAACTATAGGTCCCTTGAGTTTAAAAAAAAACGATAAAGCATAACCGAATGTCATCCGGAAGTCCCGATAAACATCCGGATGAACTCTGAACAGCATTACTTAAAACAGCTAAGAAGAAAAAACAAGTTTTGATCGAGAAACCTTTTTTTTTGTACTTAGAGTATCTTTCTATTAGAGTATTTAGTGTTCTGTATGTATACGTTTGCCTCATTCATATGTTTTCACATATCGAATGAATTTTCACGTGCACTTTCGTTTTGACTTAACGACATAAATATATCTCAAAATATAATTTCTTCTATTGAATGAGTAGAAGTATTATAATTGAAGGTTAGGCATACTTTATGATGATAGTGTAATTACTATTTCATAAATAAATTCTCATGAAAATCGCCCATAATTTTTAATTTTATATCTATTAGCGCCCGCAATATGTCATATTGGTTAATAATATTATATGTTATGAAACAACAAGATAATACTCACTGTTTTGCATACACAGGCAACAATATAACGTCATTCTGCAGATAAATTATTTCATCTGATTAATATATAACCATATATAACATAATATCTCTGCATACAATAAATGGCTTTTGAATATATGGAATCAATTAATTTCGATACTCATTCAACCGTACTCAGTACATTCATCCTTTCCTATTCAGATGGGTTTTGGCATCACTAACTTTTAATCAGTAATTTTAAATAGGAATGAATTTTCATTCTCATATGGTTTTATTTTCAGGAGTTCCGTATATTTTCTAGAGTGTTATATGATGTCCAAATGTCGCTGATAAGAGTACTTCAAGCTATGCGTATAGATCACTTACTTTTTGTCAGCATTTTTAAATAAGAATGAATTTTTATTCTCTAATGGTTTTTTTCAGGAGTTCCATATACTTTTCGGCAGTTCTGGATGTTATCCGAATATCTCTGATACGAGTACTTTAAGCTACGCTTATAGATCATCAACTTTGCACCAGTAGGTAATTATAAATAAGAATGTATCTTAATTTCTTAGAATAGTTCTGGATGGTGTCCGAATGTCATACAAATAGTTTCCGGCACATCAAAATGTCATCTATTTGTTAGTCGGGAGTTTCGAATGAACTCCAGATCTTATATGGATGTTTTCCGGAAGTTCCGGATGATATGTGAAAGCTAGAGATAATATCAGGAAGTATATCGTCATTTTAGGCATTCCATCACAAGTTCATGAACTTCCATGCAAGCTATCATAGTTCGATTTATACACACCTTAGTTGTCCACTCCTTATTCTAACGACATGCCTGACGAAGTAATTCGTACTACATACTATTTCTCTCGCCCAAGAACTTTCTTATCCTCTCGAAAATTCGAGCAAAATGACCAATTTTCAACAGTCCGCTTTGCCAAGGCACTCACGATTAAACACCAAAATACCTAGGCATGAGGCTCGACACAACACTCAACGTTCAATGAGCACTGAACGAAAACAGCAGAGAAATTGAAAAAGATCTTCGCAATGCGTCCAGATGTCTTGGAGGTGCAATGATTTTATCATCTGGCGATTTCCGCCAGACACTAACAGTCATTCCAAGACCGACTGCTGCCGATGAAATAAACATTTGCCTTCTTCAAATCTGTGGCGCTATAGGAAGAAACTTCGGCTGACAGCAAACATAAGAGTTGCATTGCTGAACGATCTTCTGATCAAGATTTCTTCAAGCAATTGCTGACTATAGTGATGGCCGTGTATCAGTCGAAAAATGGAGCGGATTGATTGCAATATTGTCTCTTCGAAAGATGAGCTAATCGACAAAGTATTCCCGAACAAAAATAACGAATGCTTGAGCGAACGAGCAATTTGAGTGGCTAAGAATAAAGATGTTGACGATTTAAACTTTTTAATCTAGAACCAATGCACACTCCTTAGTCTAATTACATACCTTTTGACATTTCTGACGAATTAACTCGTCCTACATACCCTCATCCAAGATCGCTCTAACCCCTCTCAAAAATTCGAGTAAAATGACCAATTTCTAAAGGTCCGCTTGACCAAAATACCTAGGCGTAACGCTCAAAACAACACTCTCATTCAATGAGTACTGAACGAAAACAGCAGAGAAATTGAAAACGATAAACAATATTATACGAAAACTGTGTGGATCAACATAGGAAGCGTCAACGTCCTCCTTGCTCTCATGTTCTCAGCAGCTGAATATTGTGCGCCTTTATGGCTTAACAGCTCTCATGCACATACAATAGATACTTAGCTCAACAAGACAATGAGAATAGTTGCAGATATCATTAAATCTACCACTACTGAATGGTTAGCAGTCCAGGTAACTTCCGCTTCCAAATGTGCTCCGTACGAAAGCTTTTTTAAGAAATTACAAAAAGATCTTTTTCAACAGAAATCTTGAATATGCCAACCATAACCACCTCCGATCAAGAAAGCCTGCATGGCCAATGCCTGGCGTCAAGAATGATCCACCAAGTAAAACAACGAAATGTCATGCATTGCCCAAGAAACACAAAGCTAGGATTTACCACGTAAAACATAGTCTACTCTGAAAAGGATTCGAACCCAGCATTGTACATGCGCATCTTTCCTGCATAAAAGGGGCAAAACACAACACCCCCTTGGCGAGTGTGGCGAAAAACAAACCGTAAAGCATATCATAGAAGAATTTCCTACAACAGCATACGAGGGAACATTTTCTGATGGCGACCCCAAAATCGATAACTTACATCAATTTATTAACTGTATCAATATAATTATTAATATTATTGTGTCTTAATGCCATGAGTAAAATACATAAGCCCAAAGAGTAACACGGAATATATTAGTAATTTTGTGGTTTTTTCGATATCAATGAACTTCCCGAAAAGGTTGAAAGTCTATAATCAGTATACTTCTCTCTCTTTCAATCAATATTTTGTGAAAACACTCTTGACTTGGACTTCATTCGAAATCGTTATAGTATGTGAACAATGAAATGATAAGGGTACTGTCAAGTTTAGGTCGGAATCAAGTCTGTTATGTACAATTCCCTTTCTAATTCAAATCAGAAGCAAAATAAGCATACCGCCTATTCACTTCCACATAATAACAAACAATATTCAGACATGTTTTATTGTATCATTTCAATTTAACTCTTGAAACATCATTAGTTACCTTTGAATTCAGTATTTGAAACACATATTTATGTATTCTGCATTCTAATGTGATATTAATGTTCCTGGATGTGCTGAATTATTTAATATGTATACTAACAGCTGTATAAGTAATTAATGTGAATTTTCTTAGTGGGAATTTTAGTTATTTTAGCTTCGTCAAGCAAAATCGTTTTTTAAAAAATTGGGACGCCGAAAATTCAGGACTTGGTTATGTTTTTATTTTCGGTTATCGGCACTTACTCGTTCAAAGTCATATTAAAATATGAAACTAAATATAATTGTGAAAAATATAGTAGTTTTGAAAGTGTGTTAAGGTCTATTGTTTTTTTGATGTTAAAATGACAAGAATATTAGAAAAATATCAGTTCAATAAATACAAACACTAAAATATATTTCAGATTGAAAACTAAATGTGACTATACGTATATTGAAACAGTGTGTATAGAAATTATTCGATGTAATGTTTAAAACGTCCTACCTATTGTGATAGGAAAAATTCACTGCTTAGTATTCAAATAGTTACTGCAAATCTAATGAGGAAAACTACCTTGAATATACTATATATAATCAATAATGAGCTCGTGGTATTTCTATCAGAATAAGGCCTGATTTATTATTATTATAGATTCATGAAAACATTCAGAGGTGATAAACTTTCTTCACTTATAAGTGCATCTAATTATGTTTGCAAAGTAAAAACCAATAATCTGATCGAGGTATGAAATTGACAAGTGGGCTCGAAAAATCAAGCCTGATACTCTTTCGGAATAAATTCAACATTTTTGTCTTGAAATGTGAGGCCAGGTATATAGTATATACTTCATTGTTTCCCAATGTGAACTTTCACGGAAATTTAGGTTAGTTTATTCTATATCTTCTTTGTCAAGATATATTACGCAGATATCAACTGAAAAAGATTGATCTAGCTTCTTTTTTTTTGTAAAACTGAATATTATGCAAAAGAAATATTCATGAAATTGTAAAATAAATATTGAGGAAATATTTTAAAAGATATTTTGTTATGATATCCAAATCGAGAAATATAAACTTTGAAGATAGCTGAAAAGTAATCTCCAACGAAGATACTTCTTCGTTGGACGTAATTATTAAGGTACCATAACAATATACATAACCAGAGTTCAGTATAGTACGAAGGTTAATGTCAATATAAATTCCTGAAATGGGATATTATTTCATTCAAGAAATTATGCAAAATAAGATCAGTCATTAAATATGATTCAAGAATGAAGAATAATACGCAGCGGTAGAAATTGTATGCTATTGATTTATCACTAAAATAGATCATTCAAATTTCTTGGTGAACAAATCAAATACTTAGGGGTTATAAGAATAATCGAAAGGCTTAATCAGTGGCGCACTTAGGGGGGAGCCATGGGGCTGCAAACTACCTCTAACTACCCCACCCCGAAATTTATAAAAAAATTGAGAGTCCTAAGATAACAATCGTAAAATGATCTCATCTACTTATATAAAATAGGACCACTGGTCATTACTGGTCATCTAACAGATGAAATCTGAGCATATTCTTTAGATTGATGAATATAAAATGTTTATTTACAATGCGAGCAATGAGAAATATCAAAATCCAAACGACAAAGCGCCCTGTAAACGATCAAATTTGTTTGACAAATTTGTTTGACAAACTTCACGTGTTCTTCAAGCAATGGCATAAACGATCAAACCAAAGATCAAACAAATTTGTCAAATTCTTCCTTAGTTACGGTTTTCTCGTTGACGTGACGTGACGCATTCCATGAAAAATGAGCAGTTGGGTTTTGAATTTAGTTGTCAAAAATGCCGTCAATCCAATTTTTCCTCAAACACTTCAAACACGTGAATTGTTTGACAAACGCATCAAACGAAGCCATAGATTATCAAATAATTTGACAAACACCTAAAATTTGACAAACAAGTTTGATCGTTTACAGGGCGCTTAGCATATATTGACAAACAGATATATCCGAATATTTATTTATATTTTGTACCATACCTGCGACAATACCAACAACAGAGAGGAGTTTCTCAACTCTGAGGCATTTAAAAACGTATCAAGAAATTCTATGTCACAAAATAGATAAACAGGTTTAGCCCTATTAATTATTTATTATGATATGGATGTTGATCCAGAAAAAATAATTGAAGGGCTTGCTCAGGAAAGACGTCATCGGGATTTTGATCTTTAATAGGTTATGTTTAACTAAAGTTTTATGTTTGAATTTAAGGAGAAAATTTTGGTTTTTACATAAATTCTACATGTTGATTTAGCGAATTTTTTGCAATAGGTAAATATACATTTTGTTTCACATGTTTGTAAGTTTATATTTGATGAATAAATTATTCAATTGCTTTATTAGATGTTACATGTTGATTCAGACCATTACCACCCCTCACCCCTTCGAAATTGAAACTTGGGTGCGCCCTTGGGCTTTATTTGGGCATAACAAATTTTTGCGAAACAACTTATATTTTATGAGAGAATTTAGCATTATTCGAGAAATCCTTGGCTTCAACTGGGTATATAATTCTCCATTTATACAAAGATACCAAACCATGGGTTTTTAGTTGAAAATAATCCTCAAATCGAATAAATTGCGCGAAGCTACAACTTGAGCTTCCAACGAAGAATTGTAGAACATAATGTGGATTGCTTGTTGAAAACCACGTACTTACTTTCTAATTGAAACACGAAACATATTTCATCCTTTGAAAAAATTTCCAGGAAAATGTTGGTTTTGATAATTAAGTAATTTCCCTCAGGCTTTTGCATATTCCAATTTAATCAACCTAATTAAACGGGCTTTTTCCATTTGAACCTTTGATATTCAAGCGTCTATGAAGAGAATGACTAAGTCGTGTTCGTTTACTCTACAGTCTACAGTAAAGCACTCTATTTCTTCTTTACAACATTCAGAAGCTCTCAGTGTGCAGAAAATTAAGATATTATTTTTTAGTCTTATTTTTCCATGTATATTTTTCCAAGGAAATTCATCACTTTTAGATATTAATTATAGATATGAAATTTTAAAAAGAAGCTCATCCTCAAGAACAGAAACATTCACATCGTGAAAATAACGGCATGCTTGAAGAGCATCCGTATTATAAATTGAAGATTTGAACTGTCTTTACAAAATAGAAATCTTCGGAAAATGTAGAAAATTGTACTATTTTACTCTGAAGTTACACCGTTAAAAAATATTTATCTACAACCATGCGTAAATTATGTTTTTACACGCCCATATTAGTGCGGTAACTATTACTTTAACGCATTAGTGCGGTAAAAATCAGTGTAACGCACTAATGCGGTAAAAATCATTTTAACGCACTAGTGCGGTAAAACATTATTGAACTAATTTTTGTTGAATTTTTATTGAAATGATAATTATTGGCAATTTTAAATTAACACACAAACATAACTTAAAAACTTAACAACTTTGAATAATAGCACAAAAGCGACTTCTTTTCCTTGAACTTATCTTCAAAATAGGCAATTAATACATCTTCATTAATAATTTCCACTTTTTTATGGGAGCACCATTCGATTAACATATCATAGGCCTTTTCGTAGCGAATTCCGGATTTCTGTGGTAGCAAGTTCGCTGTAGCAGCTTCAACTAGCCGTGAAATCTCCATATTTTCAACTGACATTTTGAGTGACAACTTCAAATTGGCGTTGCTTTTTTTTGTCGCTATGACATCCTACTTTTTATAACAATAAAAAAAGTTATAACATTGCTAGTGTGACCATAGTTGGTTGACAATTATAGACTATAATTAATTTGTATTTAATCCAACGAATGGTTGTAGCAATAAAATAGTTATATTCATAACTCGCGTGAGTAAAAGGTTTTTAGCACACTTAAGTGAATGAAAAGACTCGCCTGCGGCTCGTTTTCAAACTTCCACTTAGCGTGTGCTTAAAACCTAGTAACCACACTTATTATGTAATATACTATTATCTACTCCAGTGAGTTTAGTAAAGTCCGAGTATTAGCGCAGTGCAGGCATTCTTTGAGTGAGTTTAAGAGCTTCTTAACTCACGCATTTTTATTAAACCGCACTCTTTTCTATTGATGACTACCAAAAATAAAAATAAAAGTTTCTAAAACATTTATTTTGCAATACTACTAAATACAAGTTTAATAAACTACCTATTATATTAATAATTATGAAAACATGAAAGAATACGTTTCCGAATCATCTCATTTTAGATTACATACATTTTGAAACTTGACTTTAATGTGACATCAATATTATTTAATATCAATTGACATTGCCATGCATGGTGTTCAGGTACTTATTTGAACCAAAGTATCTAACAAGCGCCACGGCACCTACCGCCCCAACACAACGACACTTCGGTCATCCATAGAACTAGCGCCGCAATTTACAGCATTCCCACCCTTACGGCCTTTCACCCTCCCCAGGAAGTCGCGCCCCGGGTGTGTGCCGATCCAACCACCACGCCCAACACCACAGGTAAAATTAATTATAATAAAAATGAATCGTATAAAAATAAGTATCCCGGTTAGGAGTAGTTAAAATATTGTACAATACACGCAAGTTAACCCCATTAAGACACTTGTGTGGTTACACAACTCGTGCTACGCTCTCGTTGTGCAACTTTCACACGCGTATCTTAATGATGCTGTTAACTCACTTGTATCGTAAATAACTATTATAAAATTACAATTCTTTTACAAAATAATGGTTGAGTAAAATTACAAAATAATATTTACTAATGCAAAAATTAAATACAATTCAAGTAATTTTCCAAGCGATGTTAGAAAACTTATTAAAATGTGTTGCAATTTTAGATTCTTCACGTATTGTTATTTTACGAAACTGTTTGTAAACTGGCTTACTAGAAATTTTTTAAAATTACAAAATGTCATTGTAATGAAAATAACAGTGCAGATGTTGAAAATTTAATATCTATTTTTGTATTAAAAAAATTTATATTGTAAAATGACATTATGAAAGGTAATTCTTTAACATTCTAAACATTTTCGGTATAATTTTATTGGTAAACTTGCAATACGAGTAAAGTAATGTTACTAATATTATTTTTGGTAAAAGTTTAGCAAATTTCAATAAATTTTTTGTAATTTTCTCAAACAAGCCTGGAATATATATATATATATATATATATATATATATATATATATATATATATAAATATAAATATATATATATATATATATTCAGTATAATATCATTGGTTAGGTGTTTACTAATAAGAATCATAATGAACAGTATTATTATTAACTATTTCCCTCGTCTTAATTTACATCAATCGCAAACGCGCAATTTTGAATTACAGAATTTCTAAATTCGATGGACGATGAATCAACTCTGTGGTAGTTCATATTTATATTAAAGATTAAATAATAAGAAAACAACTTGTCTAAAAACCACAAAATGAAAATAGCTTTTTATTCGACTAGTTTCGCCTGTTACAGCATTATCAAGACTGAATACATAATTGTAAAGACATCGCTTGAAAATATAAGTATTTCGGTTCGGTACCTGCGGGTGGTAAAATGTGATCGATGGGTCCAAGTTATCAGAGATTTAACAGTGGGGAGTGTTTTAAGTCTAACTGGTCATTGAGAAGAATGTAATTATGGGATTTTTGGATCTTGTTTACAGGAATTTATAGAATGGACTGTGAAGAATGCAATTCAACATATATAGGTCAGACCGGGAGATGTTTTGAAACCAGGCTAAAAGAACATCTAAAAAACGGACAATCAGCATTTAGGGAACATCTAGAGTCAAAAAAACATAACATCTCATCCTTTTTCAAACCAAAAATTCTTCATTACTGTGATAAAGGTATGATAATGAACTTCCTGGAAGCCATGGAAATAAACAAGATCCAAAAATCCCATAATTACATTCTTCTCAATGACCAGTTAGACTTAAACCACTCCCCACTGTTAAATCTCTGATAACTTGGACCCATCGATTACATTTTACCACCCCCAGGTACCGAACCGAAATACTTATATTTTCAAGCGATGTCTTTGCAATTATGTATTCAGTCTTGATAATGCTATAACAGGCGAAACTAGTCGAATAAAAAGTTATTTTCATTTTGTGGTTTTTAGACAACTTGTTTTCTTATTATTTAATTTTTAACAGAATTTCTAGATGAAAGAACTGTATAACACCTGTCAGTTGTTTTTTCAAGTTTACCCATGGCAAAACTTGACAGCTGTTGTTACCAGAAATTACAATACCTTTGATAACATATAATTATGGTCTCCTAGGACACCAGAAAATGACACTAAACAATTTTTCTGATTTTAATCTGTTATATGTCTCATGAAATAATCTTGTCGAAAACTATTCGGGCATCTAATTTTTCATGTGAAAAAAATCAAGAAAGCACAATGCAAAGTAATATTTTTTCAACAAAATGCATTCGTGCAATTGCAAAAATCTTCGTCTTCGACTCGGATTTTTGTTGCCACCAGAGCTCATGCTTCTTGTTAAAATATTACTTAGCAACGTGTTTTTCCGATTTTTTTGGGAAAATTAGATGCCCTTATGACATTACTTACGAAAAAACTACTTTGCAGTGTTTGTTTCGACTATTTGGTTCCCGGCAAACGGCAATAATAATCGGCCTTGCTTGGGGATAGTCGATAGTTTGCCCCCACCCCGATACTCTGCCCTAAATCTATTACTGATGAAGGGTGTTTATTCAAGTTCGTTATCATTATTTAGAAAGCAGTCATCTGAATGAGAATCCTTCAACATTTTCATAGATGAATAATCAATAACTATCTAAAACGGCTAAAATATCGGAATTCCATTAATAATAATTTCAGCTATAAAAAACTTCGAGAGTTGTATCCTGTCGATTCGAATTAACTCGTTCTGTAGAATCTATCCCTTAAAGTTTTCGTTAAATCTGAATCGTTCATTTTACTTCCGCTACTTGATACATCAAACTGAGAACAATCAGAATACGACAATAGAAATAACACTGACATGTAACGGAACGTAAAATTATGAGGCAGAGATAAATGTAATATATTATTCATTTCTACATTTTCCATTTCCTCTGTAAAATGAAATTTTCAGTCACCAAAAGCATCCTTGTCACGTTTCAAATTAGAAATAATTTAAGTAGGAAATCAACAAATTTTTTGCTTTATTTCGACATTACCATATTCCTTCATTGTTTGAAAGAGAAAAAAATTCAATAACGATGAAATGATTATCAAATTATTCGAATAACGTATTGGTCAAACTGAAATTTTCCAAATAATGCCGCTCATGCAATAATTGAATTCCACGCCAAGAAAAATGTAAATTAAGAGAAGAGAAAATTCTGAGGAAATCGATGGTGAATACCAAAATTGTTGTTTAGATTATTCTGCATGATGTCTGTGAATAATCTCATAATTATATATAATACTGGCTAGGTCAAATATATTTTGTCTTTCAATAAATTTTTTTCTTGGCAGAAAATTTAATTAAAATATGAGAAGTTGATTTAGTTCCAAATTTAAACCTATTCCGAACTGCAACTTTTTAATATTTAGTTACACAATTCTTCCTTGTAACTTATAGGTAATTTATTAAAAGAATATGCTATACACAACGAACCAATTGTTCAAGTTAAATCAGTTATATTGCTACAAACTAATGAAACATATGGTCAACTATCTCTGGGAGATCCCAAGGTGGGTAAATCAATATGTCAACGTTCCTATAGCTTTTTAGCGATAAAAATTTTCAATCAACAGCATTATTTTTTTAAAAAAATAATCAATATAATGAAAATCAGGAAAGGTCATTAACTCAATTTTATTTTTCAGACTTAAGAAACAGAAACTTCGCCCATCATTAACCAATATTTTAGCTGTCCATTAACGGATGGACATTTACATTACATTTTAAAAGAGATTCATCATTCCATTTCAATCAATGTTCCTCATTATCAAATAGTGATAATAGACAATAATTCAATATCATATCTAAATCAGATGCGTTTATATGGGAAAATTGAGACGATCCTGAAGAAGACAATTTGGACATTTGTACGATGGCCATACATAATTTCAAGAATTCGTTCACTTTACGTATATATTTTTATATATATACGTATATATATATATATATATATATATATATATATATATATATATATATATATATATATATATATATATATATATATATTCAGCATCCTTCAAAGTAGTAAACCAGTTCGCGTATTAATAAAAACAAACAATAATGTGAGGCAAAAATGTGCTGCCATATCGATATGATCCAGACAAACGTCTGGGTTATATCGCCATGACGAATATTTAGGTAATATGTCAAGAAATATTGAATTACATTGATAGTTTTCCTTGACAAAATTTATTTTCTTGTATCTTTAGAGACTTCAATAAAACTGAATATAGGTGATAACATAGAGAAGAAAATATACTGGAATATTTGAGTCAATTTCACGGAACATAATAAACTGTTTCCTTGTAAATTTTGGGTTTTTATTTCATTATATGTACCTCAAATATTATATTCAATTCAATAAAGAATGAAGACTCATAAGAATTATAAACACTTCTAGTATCACTATTATATATATAATATATATCATAAGTATATTTAGTAAGTACTACTAAGTCTTTCAGTTTTATTTTCATATTGTTGATATAAATTTTATTTCGACTTCATTTTATCTATATATATATAGTTGTTTAAAATACTTGTATTACTTTTCAGATTATAAATTATCCACTGCAATGTAGGGAGGTATTTATCAATTTTTTCTCGTTTTTAATGTTTTCATTATATATTTTTCAGTCATTGTCACATGATAAAATTAGTTCTTTTGTGCCCCTTGTCATATTTTTTCTAAGGATGAAAAGGTCTTCTCATATTATGGAAGAAGCAATCAATATTTTCATGTTAACCAGCTGAATGATTCAGATCAGTTGACTGATTTGTCATTTCAAATAAACAAAGGATTTTTCGATAATGACATGCCATTCCGAATATAAATTTTTTCCATAAAATTTTTTCAATCAACTTTCTAAAGACGAAAATCCCAATAATGAGATTATTATGTTCGGAGCGTGAAGAGCGCATATCTAAAAGCCGGAATACTCCTCATGCTTAAAAATAGCCACCTGTTACCTCCACAACTCCGGCCTGCCAAAATGAAAGAAACATCGATAGAACGTCAAACTTACTTAGACGAAGAAGAAAAGAGTGACCATATGTTGCTTGGATGCGTCCGCAGGAGTTGTTCACTAGTTCTGTTTACGTGTGAAATGTTTATGGAATTCGATAAAAGCGAAAATACGGACCGATTGAATCTAGTTACTTCTAATACGAAGGCTGTGGCGACACTGTCGTCATTCAGTTTACGCTACCCTCTAACCATGGTAACTATGGAGACGAGAACCACGCCCACCGGGAGAGCGCTGTCAGACGCGCTTTGGCTCTGAAGACAGTTTAGATATCTGCTCGCATTTCCACAACGGCTATAGCAAGGACGATAGTTAAGGAAGTTTACGTAATGTCATTTGTTGAATTGACTAAACACCAATAACTTCCGCCCACTTCATAAAAAAAATTCTTCTTAAGGCGGGCTACACACGAACGTCGATGTCTTGATACTTCGACGTGCATCCGAAAACGTGCAAACAATAAAGTGCAAGCTGATTGCGTACACACGTACGTACAAAACTATAGTTTTGTCCAGTCTACCAAACTGTTTTTCAAGATGTCTGAGGAAGAGGAATATTTAGCTCTAGTGGTAGTGGCAGGTACTTGTGCAAGAAAAAGGAAAATAAAAATCGTCGCCGAATCGCTAATGCTTTAAAAACGCACAATCCACAGTAATTTGCATCCACACGTAGAGACTTGAATGCATTCGTTGGAATTCTCATCCAAAACTTCAAGCGATTCCTGAAAATATCAACGCGGCATTCATCCGGGTTGTGCATTCACATTAAAGTTTTTGGCTGCACGTTCTTGGATGCATGTTGATGTATTAAGACATCGACGCCCGTGTGTAGGGGCCTTTACGTAGGGAAGTTTACGTAATGTTATTTCTCTTCAAACGTCATATAAGTGATAACTTTTGTGACGTTCCTCAATGACATTAAGTGTGATTTATATGACTAGGAGTATAAGTACTTATTTATACTCCTAAGCGTATAAACACATTATAGTACTATGAATTTATTCACAATGGTATTTATTATTTATTCGTAATATTTAAAGTACAATTATGAAGATTTGCATCATTTAAGAATCCTCCACTTCTTGCAATATCAGTACTATTCATAACAACTTTTCCAGAGTGAACGGCATTTACAAATCCATTACTTGTATCGGGTTCATTAAATGAAGATTGTTCGAGATTTTCCGCGGAGCTAGGTTGAAGAATTCTCTTAGCAATTTTGGTTTTACTTTGCACAGAGTCTTCGATGTACCCTTCGGCAACTGCATCAGATTTCCAACCCCCATGCCTTTTCAGCGTAGTGATATCCACCCCACTATCAACAAGCATTGTTGCGGAAGTTCTTCTTAAGCAATGCCCTGTATATTCTTTCCAATTTGGAATCTTCAGATACAATACCACGTCTTTTACTACACTACCAATTTTATGGATACCCATAACAGCTTTATAACATTTCCCATTTTGATATTTCAAAAAAAAACGTCGTTCTCTAAAATCGGCAGGGCGCAAATTAACGTACTTTCTATATTTGCTCAGATATTCATCACCCAGGACGTTGAAGGTTCTACTCTTATTAGTTTTAGTGTTGGGAATGTTTATTAGCAGCAAAGAACCCATATCTTCAAGATCATCAACTGTCATATTCACTAGTTCATCGCAACGACATGCCCCAGATATTCCAAATATCAAAACTAGGTACCTAAAAAATTAAATGTTGGTTAGCACAATGTGAAACAAACAAAATGTAATTTTATTACCTTCATCGCCAAATACTTTTCATCTGGGGCTTCAGACAAAAATTTGCTGAACTGTTCCCTTGACAAGACTCTCGATTTCTTTGGCTTATAACCTTCTCCTTGCTTTTTTAAAAATGCACGCAAATTGATGTATTTTTCAATGTTCACATTATGCTTCAAATTCAACACAGACCTTATCATTGAATAATGAGCCCACAAACTAGAACTCTTCATTTTCAGTGCCATTTCGGTAAAATATGCCAACAAAACGTTATCAGAGTATTGCACTACTTTTTTTCCATTGCACCATTTGTTGAACTTAACAAACGCAGCTTCATATACTGCAGCAGATTTCGTCGGCAGCAAGTTTTGTATAGCTATTCTAGCTGCCTCTACCACCTCGGGTGGATCATTACACATTTCTAAACTCATTTTCTTCACCGAATTTGAAATATTTGTTTTAATGGATGTCAAACAAGTACGTATTCATGACAACGATACGAAAAAGGCAATATACAGTGAAATAAGTTAAAGATTCAATCTTGTTATCTTTATTAAAAAATTCGTTTCCTTTTATTGTTTTATTTCGAATGAAATTATGCACTTTTGAAGAAAAAATAGTATATGATATTCGGAGAATAAGATACTTTATGTGCTTCGCATGGATTGTCTGACGAACGTAGTGAGTCAGACAAATTTTCCACGCTCAGCACATAAAGTATCACTTATTCTCCTAATATCATAATATACTATTGTTGAATTGACTAAACACCAATAACTTCCGCACACTTCATAAAAAAATCTTATGAATCGATCAAGATCTTGAATGTTTGCGTTCTCCGTAATTCATTGTTTTGGTAGATTCAAAGAATTTGGATATGTGTTTATATTTTTCTTCTTCTTTGATAAAACATCGACAACAAGTAGTGGTCAGGGATGGATGGCAGGTGTTTCCAAGACATTTCTCTCAGTCTTCTATTATCCCCCTCGGCTAGTTGTTACTTTTATGATTACTTTTGATGTAATGTCTGCCGAACTAGAAGAAACGCGCCACTGTGTTTGTTACCAAGGGTCTCACCCTGAACAATCAGTCCCTTGATGATATTCAGACGAGATATATGGCTGAAGTTGTTCAATATATGTGATTATATATCTCATGTGTAAGTAAGACAATACAATCCGTGAATTTTGTATAGTTACCGCGTATTGATAAGTGAATATACCTACCCTTGACGACGTTGTATAATCGTTTTGGTGTTTCGCCTCGTGTCAATAAGTGAATGTTTTCATATTGACGATTTTTTGACGTTATAATCAAGTTTGGTGAAGTTTCGTTTAATTTCTCAGTATGCAACGCTTTGGTTATAGTTCAGGCGGTGTTGTTTATTTTTTATATAATCGTAACTAATACCAACTGGGGCAAACGAAAATAATCATAACGATGACCTTGTCACTCGACTTATTTTCTTGAAACATCACTCGAGCTGCACTCTCGTGATGTTTCACGAAATACGTCTTGTGATTCGGAAGTATAATCGATTATTTTCGATGCTCTTGTGATATTATAACTGATTATATAACTCATGTGTGATTAAGTCAATAGAATTGATGAATTTTGCGTAGTTACTGCGTATTGATAAATGAATATAACCTTGACGACGTGATATAATAGTTTTGGTGTTTCGCCTCGCGTCAAAATGTGAATGCTTTCATATTGACGATTTTTTGACATCTGTCAAAAAAATCAATAATCAAGTTTGGTGAAGTTTCGTTCAATTTTTCAGTATGCAACACTTTGGTTATAATTCTGGTGGTGTTGTTTATATGTTATATAATCGCAACGAATACCAACTCAGGCACATGAAAATAATCGTTATAGTGACCTCGACTTATTATCTTGGAACATCACTCGATCTGCACTCTCGCCATATTTCTCAAAAGAAGTATAATCGATTATTTCCGATGTTCTTGTGATATTATGAATGATTATATAACTCATATGTGAATAAGCCAATAGAATCCATGGATTTTGCATAGCTACTGCGTATTGATAAGTGAATATGCCCTTGACGACGTACTATAATCGTTTTGGTGTTTTGCCTTGTGTCAAAATTTGAATATTTTCATAGTGACGATATTTTGACGTTAGTCAAAAAAAATTAATAATCCATTTTTCAATATGCAACGCTTTAATTATAGTTCTGGCGATATTGTTCATTCGTTATATAATCGTAACGAATACCAACTCGAGCGAACGAAAATAATCATTATACTGACCTCATCACTCGTCGTATTTTCTTGAAACATCACTCGAGCTGCACTCTCGTGATGTTTCGTAAAATACTTCCCGTGACTCGGACGTATAATCGATTATTATCGATGCTCTTGTGATATTATAAATGATTATATGAGACCTCTAAGGCGAATGAAGATCAACTATGGTTCAAGATGATGCTTTGGTATGATTATCCATCCACTATATTCTAAGCACTCTCCTTATCAACATTTCAAATCAATTGATCTGTCGCCTGTCGAGATCTGTTATTTCCCATGCCTAGGAAACATATATGCCAAATTTTAGATTCCTTAATATTAATGGATATAATGAATGTAATTTCCATACCATAATTATTTATCTTAAAGGTGTGTGGACAAATTGAATTCGGTGATGAATTTTTCTTCAATCCAACTTATTCTTCTCATATTCTAGGATACACTTTAATTGAGAGATTCGTCGTGAAGTTGATATGTTTCAACTAGAAAACTTCTGATTCAACACAACTCAAATGAAATGCAGATATACTTTGGCTTTAATAGCAGCACAATCTTGCTACAAATATTCAAGTAGGATTCCGATAGGAAATCCAATATCAAGCTCAGAAATCATAATGAGGTTTATTGATTGCCTCCTTACTTCCTGAGTATTTCAAATACTATACCTAAATTAGAGCTGGAGAGCTTCATATGTGATTGAGGAAAAATAAATTTGATCTGAAGTTTTAAGAAAAACATGTTTCTTATAGAATTGACAACTCTCTAACACAATAGAGAGAATAGTATAAATAGTATACTGTACATCCTTATCCATATCTATAGTCCGCCATATATATTTATCTCTTAAATAGCAATGCCACCTTCATTGTGGATACAAGAAATTGTATGAATCTGAAATTACTAAAGAAAAAACCTACCTGCTAATGATTTATTCAATGCCAACGATATCACTTCAAAGTTTGAAAGATCAGGAGTTTACAAGTTGATTTGTCCTGTATGTAAAGGAGAGTATATAGATCAGACTGGTCGATCGTTCAAGACAAGATTCAAAGAACGCCAACAATCTTTTTTGAAAACTAAGACGGATTCAACTTTTTCAAATCATTGCCGTGAAAACCACCAGCCGTCTCCACAAATAGATAACTTCCAAATTATGCACAAATTACCAAAAGGGACCAAACTAACTTACTTAGAATCATTGGAAAATTTCCAAACTCAATCATAATTCAAAAGGATATATCTTGCTGAATGATCAGATTAACTTGATATATTCTCCTATATTTAGTATATTCAAACAATAATTATTTTCTAAGAACATTTTATTGTACCCCTTTACATTTTATTAGCCCTTCTTGAAATATGTTGATCTTGTCTATTTAGGTACCCGTAAGCGTCAAATCTATAATAATGTATTTAGTTCTCAACTCAATCTGCTCGCTGATGGTCTAGTGACCGAAATTGCAATCGTAGTTTTATATTTTTCAAAGTATTTTTGTAATAATAAATGTAGTTAATTCAAGTTTCGTTCTTTTTCATCATGTTAAATTATCACGTAGTAACGGCGGACTCCATCAACTACTAAAATCTCAAAAACTTTTTGAAATAAAAAATTATTAGTTACAATTTCATTGCCTTCTTTTATCTCTTTTTTTTGTTTTAATTTATTTGTATGTCCTATTCAATACATAATATACAGCTAAAGGAACTGCTTTCCAACCAGGTGTCCCATGCCAAATTTCGCCTTTTTTTTCAGAGTAAACTGTATGTATGAATAATCATCATTTATCACAAAACTCACGCTAACGCATGGAATATATATATATATATATATATATATATATATATATATATATATATATATATATATATATATATATATATATATATATATATATATATATATATATATATATATATCATCATCATATGCAGCTATGGTCTACCGTTAAGTACGGTGCAGCCTCCTCGCATATCCTTCCTTCATTCCTGCCCATGTATTACGTTGTTGAGCAGCTTGATACCAGTTTGTTCCTGCTCCTTTCCTGATATCATAATCCCATCTTATATTGGGGTGCCTCTTCGGCCTTTTGACGCCTCTTGGGTACCACTGTGTTGTCTTTATGGTCCATCTATTGTCGGTCCTTCTCGCTAGGTGCCCTGCCCATTGCCATTTGAGGGATTTTATTCTGTGGATGACGTATATTACCTCTAATCCACTCTATTGTCTTACGGTCCCTCTTTGTTATGCCGAGCATACACCGCTCCATAGACCTTTGTGCAACCTGGAGTTTCCTTATGAACTCTTGCTTTAATGCCCAGGTTTCACAGCCGTACGTCATGACTGGTATTATCAGTTGATCGAAGGCTCGCTTCTTTAGGCGGAGTGGCATTCTTGACTTAAAGATGATGGAATTTTGTCCGAATACTTTCCATGCCAATTTTATTCTCCTGTTGATTTCCGGAAGTAGTGAACCAGACTTATGTAATAATTGTGCCAGGTATATATATTCATCCACTACTTCAAGTGTGGTATCGCTGACCGTGATATCGTGATTTTCTACCATTTCATTGTACATGACTTTCGTTTTGTTCAAGTTCATCTTTAGGCCTACTTCATTGCTCACTATGTTAAGCTCGTTGATTTGTTGTTGTAGTTCTTCAGGGCTGTTCGCGATTAGGACAATGTCGTCAGCGAATCTTAGATGGTTCAGATATTCTCCATCTATCTTCATACCTCTTCCGTTCCAGTCCAATTTTTGGAAGATGTTCTTCAAGGTGGCCGTGAAGAGCTTCGGAGATATTGGATCTCCCTGTCGGACTCCTTTGCTTGTAGGGAATTCTGGGGTTCCGTCGTATATACTTACTCTAGCTCTAGCCTCTTTGTATATGTTGGCCAGAGTTTCTATATACTGACTGTCGACACCTTGATGGGTGAGGGCTTCAATTACTGCTTTGGGGTATATCGAGTCGAATGCCTTCTCGAAGTCTATGAAGGCTAGTGCTAATGGTAGCTCATATTCTTTTGTTCTACTGATTACTTCCCTAAGCGTGTGGATGTGTTTATATATATATATATATATATATATATATATATATATATATATATATATATATATTTGTATATATATATATATATATATATATATATATATATATATATATATATATATATATATATATATATATATATATATATACTATACTACATGGTTTCTATTCTTTCAATGATAAAGGAGCAATACATTCCTCTACCGTAACTTTCAATAATATGATTTATACAAAATATATTCATGATCAAGAGGGTTAGCTATTTTCAGCAGAACAAGAAATCAGCAATGTATATTTGATTATAAGCTATTCGAAAATTGCGATATGTGCTAACGTATTCTCAAATATGTGCCGTCTTATTAAATTGAAAATTGTAAAAAATTTACATAGCATTGGCCTCCTAGAACAATTAAAATATTTTATTATACCCAGAAATTCAGTTACAGATGGAAATTGCTATTTCTGTATAAAATAAATTTTCCAATTTAAATGTTTCATTAACCCTAAAATTGCAAAAAAAGAGGAGGATGCTGAGGAACTAATAACAAAAAATATAAAAGGAAAATGTGGAGCACATGTAATCAACATGATATATTGTTTCAGTTCAAGATAGATTTATGAGTGTGTCACGTGAAAAAGTCTACCTTTTCAACCATTATATATGTTGAGAGTTATTTTTCACATAACTCAAGCAAATCCAACGGCGTTGGAAATATCTTTTCGTTTTTTCCTGAAATAGGTATTTTCTTATGCGAAGCCATATATCAATTTGAGAGGTGAAAACAACGTTTTATTTCGATACATTTTCATCTGATTACGAAAGGCAAAATGGCACTTTTCACCTTACTATAATAAATGGAGCGGTTGGATACAAATTGTTATATTGAAATTAAACATCGAAAAAGTTATCAACAACTGTCGAATCATCAATATATTATGAGAAATCTAGAGTTTATGATTTATATAGCATAAATATTTCTTTTTTTGTTGATTCAAATTAATCATTCTTCATTAATAACCACAAAGGCTTATCATTGTGGACTGAACTTTCCATGGGAGCTGGTTATATCTGTTTTGCTGCGATAATTCTACATTCACAATCCAATGATTCACCGTTGGATTGTGAATGTAGATTTGGCGTCTCGGAGTACAGATTGTCCCATTTTCGATGTCCTTACGGGGTAACTCGCTTATTTTTAAAGATAGAGATTTTCGGTTTTCGCGAAATTGGCTACTTTTTTGTGAATCTCACGATACCGCAAACAAAATTCTCATATCTTGCTTCGTTTTTGAGATACAGGGCGAAGTTGAAAATATTGCATTTTGGCCCCCCTACTGTATCACACTTGTCTTTTAACTTATAGGTGAGGATAGTTTCAGGATTGAACTACAGAGACAACCGTATGGAGACATTTAAGAAACTTAGGATACTCACATTTACATCCATATATATATATATATATATATATATATATATATATATATATATATATATAAATATGAGTGTCTAATATACGCGTATTGTAACGTTGACAAATAACCTAAAAATGGCGATACCCATAGCTATAACACACGGAAAAAAAAATGACATAAAATCGAGGTATATGAGAAGTCGAAAAACGGCCCGAATTTTATATCACATAAACTTTTCAATAAACTTCCTAAGGAAGTAAAGATTCTTAATTTGAAAGGATTCAAAAAAGCTGTGCTCTCCTGTCTTCAACGAAAAGCCTTCTACGGAGTGCGTGAATTCCTGACCGATGATTTGAATTTTTGACTTGTCTGTAATTTGTTTGTTGTTTTAATGGTAACAAAAAGTTTTTATATATTTTTCTTGTAAGTTAATTGTTTGCAAAACTTGTCAGTTGTAGTTTTTATGAAGGTTTGTTGGTATATTATTGTTATGTATCTATCTGTATTTATGTTAATCCTAACTGGGAAAATTTGTATGACGTGTGCAACACAATGTAAAGTTAAATTGTGACAAGCACTAATAAATTATCTATCTATCTATCTATAGGAAAAGTGAAAACTGTCTTTCATATTCCTTTTTACGTAGAATCCAGTGGAGTAGTCAGATTTTTGAAATGAACTGTCATTGTTTAGATATAACCCAATGTTTTAATTTTTTGAATGGAACACTCTGTATATTTTTCCATATTAAAAAAAAAATTTGAAAATAAGCGAGTTATGCCGTAAGACCATCGAAAATGGTACAGCCTGTACATATAACCAGCTCCCATGGAAAAATTTTTCTCATTTATTATAATGTTTTCAATGTATTTACGGAGCGCACTCCCGTGGGTATGTCCGGAGTTTTTGGAAACGCTTTACTTTGGAATCACATACGCCACAATTGCAGAATAGACCTTTTATGTCAAGAAGTTATTATTATTATTTATTTATCGTATGGCAACACATGTATCTTAATCTACTCAATTTTATCAAACAAAAGAATAACAATTTTAGATCTTAATGTCTAAGTTTTCGATCCAGGTGACAGCCGATGGAGTGGCCCCCAAGAAATCTCTGGTCGAGCAGTGACTTTGCCGGTTTATACAGTCATAGGCTAGGTGATGGATGGTTTGTCGTTCGCCACAATCGCAAGTGTTGCTTTGGGTTTTTCCCCATTTGTATAAAGAATCTAAACAGATGCCAATTTCAGTACGGATGCGGTTTAGATAGCACCATGTTTTTCTAGGAAGTGAGGATCCAGGAACTGATTCGTTTATATGAAGGTTGTCATAACTATCAGGGGGCACACTATTTTGCCAAAATTGTGTCCACTCTTCTTCTAGTTTAAAGTTGTTTGTGGTAAGAACTGCAGCTGTTTGGATTGGAGGTTTTCTGGAACGAAGCCTGTGCCCAA
Organism: Cynegetis impunctata; assembly: GCA_030704885.1. Lineage (NCBI taxonomy): Eukaryota > Metazoa > Arthropoda > Insecta > Coleoptera > Coccinellidae > Cynegetis > Cynegetis impunctata. The sequence goes on along the minus strand of JARQZK010002283.1, from coordinate 122,856 downwards.
GTTGATCAATATCTTCATGGATTTGAAGCTGTGGGTTGCTTAGAATCTTTCTATATTCTCTGCACAGAGCGTCTGAGCGTCGTAGGTGGGCTGGAGGTATATTGCACAGAGCCGGTAACCAGTATGTAGGTGTGGGTTTGATAGTGCCGTTAATTGTTCGTAGAGTGTTGTTGAGTTGGACATCTACCAATTTTGAATGCGGGCTGTTTAGCCAGACAGGTGCACAGTACTCGGCTGTGGAGAACACAAGGCTCAGAGAAGAACAACGGAGCGTTTCAGCTGAGGCACCCCAACTTGTGCCGCTTAATTTGGAGATTATGTTGTTATGTATTCTCCCGACGGTATCCTACATTTTCGATCTAAGCAGTGAGTTGTTGGTTTCCAATATATTTTGTGAAGGGCGCTCTGGGTTGTTATCCAGATAGTAGTCCGACTGCGATTTGTATTGAGGAACAATTAGAAATTTTTCAATTCACTCCGAGTCAAATAAGCTGCACTGATGAGATTTAATAAGATTGAAACAGCTGTATGCAGATTTTGAGTCGAGGTGACTTGACGTTTTCGGATTGTGAATGTAGATATCGAGTCGCTGAATAAATTTAACCAACTCCCTTGGAAAGTTGTTTGATAATTTTTAAAATTATTGAATAATTTTTCCTGTTCACGCTATGTAGTATATTAAATTGACCATGGTCAACTTGTATATTGTTCAGGATATAACTATTGAATTTTTACTGATATATCTGATGAAAACAAGAGTATTGCATTTGTTTCAGAAATAGGTTATTGGAATATCCACAAATATTCTTATAGTTGTTAATTAAAATTAAACACAATTAATTCTGTTAACGAACGAACAAAATCAATTATTTTCCATATATTCCGCTCATCTAGTTGTATATATTAAACCTCCAATTGAATTTTGCAGTTTTATCAATTATTGAAAAGCCAGTTAGTAGTAGTTTACAAAACATGAAACGATTTTATACAGGGCTATTCAAATTCGAGTATATGCATGGGGATTTCGATAACGGTAAGAGATAGAGCGATGGTTAAATGGGGGCAAAGTAGCATATTTCAGAGGTCAGTTATATGGATAAAAAAAATGTGATCTAGCTCCTTTAGTTCTGGAGTTATATAGGAAAAATCGAAAATTTCGAAATCCTTTTTTTGCCTATATCTTTTTATTTAATGAGTTGTTTTCAAAACAATTGTCACTTTGCCATAGCCACTTTTTGTAGGCTATCTAAATATATGATTATAAATTATATACAGGGTGTCGTATAAATTGGGCCACCCTCAACTTTCAATTTTCAAATACGGACCTGTATTTTTTATGGCATTTTTTTAAATGCCAAGAGTCATGTTTTATATTGACGTAGCATTTTCATTCAAATTACAGAGTGTTCTGGAAATATTTAACTATTACCAGTAAAATTTCAACATTTTTTAAAAATTGCAGCTCTAAATAAAAAAATATCATAGAATAAGGTATAAAATGCCTAGGATTTGGAAGATAATTAACATTATTCGACGAAGAATGTCTTCTTCAAGAATTCAACCACATTTAAGTTCATGCAACCCATGATCAATGTACGGAAATGTGAAATTCTTCCCAGTACGTACATGTATGTGCATATAATCAATGCCCAAACAAAATAATCTTCCAATAGAAATCTTCATACTCCAGACACCAATTTGGAAATATTTCATTCTTATTCACTTTTCGAACTACCTATATATGTTTCATATTGGCGTTTTATTTTTATATAAATCATAAAGTGTTTTGGGAATATTGAACTGATACTAGTGATATCTCATCATTTTTTAATTCCATAACAACTCTAATTGAATAATATCAGAGAATGAGAGGTGAATCAGACAAATTGATTACTTCAATTTCAGAATTTCCAGATTATCTAGTCTCACTACTTGTTCGGAATAACAATAGAATAAAATCAACATTCCCGAGAGAATTTATTTCTTTACCATAATGTAGCATTGGTAGAATAATTATTGATCCCAATGTCGATTCACCTCAGTAGGTATGAGGAAGATCTGTTGTATGTATTCTGCTGAGAACTCACAAACATAATCTGTCACAAACATTATTGATCACATTGACACATATTATTGATCATATAGGTTTTTATATTTTATAACTTATCGCACAAGAACATGTTTAGTTATTATCTAGAATTGAAATAAGTCATTATAAGTAATCATAATCGAAATAAATGTTTGAATTGACGATCTTCTCGTTTCAGACATATACGGAGTCGTTTTTTTAAGTTATTATTCGCTCTGAAAATATCTCTTCGGCGTGGTGATGCGAAAGCGTTCATGATTTTAATTCTTAAATCTTCTATATTTTCAATTTCGTTTTGATATATTCTATTTTCTAGTGTACCCCATAAGAAAATGTCAAGCGGAAAGACGAATGCTCCTATTATTTCTGTAGAAAACGTTAATCATATCTCTTTTCTGCTCTATGGGGAAACCCATTTTCAGTACTATCAGATTTTTCATTAAATACCAACGATAATTTCCAAGAAACTGTCAAAATAATGACAAGTGAGGCGAACTAAATATTTATTTTCCAAAGCATACTATGAGAATTCAAATAGTTCAATCATAATTGTTGTATATAGCAACAGAATGCCCATGAATTTGCTGAAAAATGTAGGTAGTTCGGAAAGTGAGTATCAATGAAATATTTCCAAATTGGTGTCTGTAATATAAAGATTGCCAGTCGAACGTTTTTTGTTTGGGCAATGATTATGTGCACATACACGTACTAGGAAGAATTTCGCATTTTCGTACATTGATCATGGGTTCCGTGAACCGAAATGTGGATGACTTCTTGAAGAAGACATTCTTCGTCGAATAATGTTGATTATCTTCCAAATCCTAGGCATTCTATACCTTATCCTATGATATTTTTTTAATTAGAGCTGAAGTTTTAAAAAAATGTTGAAATTTTACTGGTAATAGTTCAATATTTCCAGAACACTCTGTAAGTCAGATAAAAATACTACGTGAATATATAACATGACTCTTGGCATTCAAAAAAATGCAATAAAAAATACAGGTCCGTATTTGAAAATTGAAAGTTGAGGGTGGCCCTATTTATACGACACCCTGTATATAATTTTTATTCAGATATTTAGATAGATCTAGAGCCTACAAAAAGTGACAATGAAAAAGTGACAATTGTTTTGAAAACAATTCATTAAATAAAAAGATATAGGCAAAAAAAGGATTTCGAAATTTTCGATTTTTTCTATATAACTCCAGAACTAAAGGAGCTAGATTAGATTTTTTTTATCCATATAACTGACCTCTGAAATATGCTACTTTGCCCCCATTTAACCATCGCTCTATCTCTTACCGTTATCGGAATCCCCATGCATATACTCGAATTTGAATAGCCCTGTATATGAAAAATGTAACTAATTTCATGAAGACTATGTAGCTGATTTTGAAAATGCTTTTTTAAATTAATTTATTAATGTCGCATCAACCTTAGATTGGCAAAGTAACAGTTGTTTCAGAAAGGATTTTAGTTTGAAAACTAAATATTCCATAGAATTTCTATTGTAATTTAATTTGGCACAGTAAGTTAGTGTTGTACTGCCGCGTCCTCGAAACATGTTGAGCAACCAGCTTTAGTATCGAATTTTAATACATATTCATGGGAGAGTTATATGCAGTGAAGTTAAAGTTTTTTGCAAAACATGTCAATTTTTTTGTAATTAGGTTTTATTACACTTAATTTTGTTGCATTTGCATACTACTCGTATTGCTAAGACTGTATGATGGTCTGCTTGATAGAAAGTTGAATGTCTGTGGATGTTGGTGATGAATATTTGTAGAAGCTGATCAAAATATTTTTCAAAGGCTACATGCATATATAATATTCTTGAAATCAGCACAAAAATTCTTTTAATTTTTCACCTGTATATTATTTGTTTATTTCACCTTAGATACTGTTGATATAAATACACTCATAATGCTCTAGAGCATTATGAGCGGGCGTTATGGATCATAATGCCCTCTCATTGTACGAGGAGAAATGATGCAACTTTCACTGATTAAATACTTCATAATCCTTGTCGTATGCGACTCTGGATTTCTGCGGCAATAAATTATTCGCAGCTTTGACTGCATTTTCTATGATATTCTTGGGTAAATTCATATTCATTTACATTATTTCTATAAGACTCCACAAAGGAAGCAGCAATGACATTCACTAAATATAATGACCAGAATATTCACAAACGTCAAAATATCAGCAAATGACATGCCTACTATGAGAAGGAAAATGGAAAGTATAGGAGCAATGAACCGATTTTAAAATCGATTTTTCATTATAATAAAATAATTTTTTCGTGAAAAATAAAATATTGTATGCACCGCGAGTGTTACTAGATCCTAACGCCCATCGGGCAATAGAATCTATATAACGCACTTGGTACATAAATAACTATTCTGCTACAATTTTTGAGTTATACGAATTGCTACGAAGTTATTTTTCAGAATATACTATTCACCTTGATGACAAAATTTCTGTTGTTCGAATCAATAAATACTGGTTAAAACAATAAATCAAACATCTGATAAAGCGCGAAAAACTTATAATGGTAAATTTCAAATCACTTTTTTTGCGAGATAAAATCAATGTAGCATTCAGACATGGTAATGATATTGGAAAACATAGGTCATAAGAATAATGAATTTATAATCCATACATACAAAATGTCCGGAGTATTGAATCAGAATCTCAGAAGATAATAAATTCTCATTATGTAAAATATTCAATTAAAGTGAAGCATTCAGTCAGCTCAGACTTTGAAATATTGAATAGGGAGAATGGCGATTCAAAATTAAATTTTCTAGAAACTTTACAAATCAATAAATTCAAATACGCAGGTCTGCTCCTCAATGAATCAGGAAGAACTCACAAATAGTCTTTTATCTAACAATCTAGTTCCTTGTAGTGGTTTGATATGAATCCCCATATATTTCACATAAGCTCCTAGATACCTAATTAAGATTGAATGTGAACAGCTGTATATGTAGAATTTTAACATAACTAGGGCAGCATCGGACGAAGAACTACTATTTCGAACCGCAGGTCATACATTATTAATGAATATTTGTGAAATTTGTTAAGAATAGCTTTTGATTGAAAATGCTAATTTATAGCACCTAGAAATCGAAAGTACGTTAAAACGTGCGAGAGCCAGAGGTGCGACGATATTCAAAATTGAGGATTTTAATAATATATTATCTCGTCTTGAGAAAATTTTAAATTCAAAGCCTTCGAAACGAAGAAGTACTACTTCGAAACGAAGAAGTACTACTTCGTTTCGAAGAAGTACTTCTTCGTTTCGAAACGCAAGTTATACATTATTAACAAATATTTGCGAAAATTTTTAAGAATAGTTTTTGCTTGGAAAATGATAATTTATAGCTTCTTAAAACAATGGTTAATAATAACAATTTACACATTTATTAAAAGAAATAACGCATGACGCACGTTTCGGTGGAACTTCACCTTCTTCAGATGCTAATGGCAAACTAACTATGATTCTCTGTTATATCGACCAAGTATCGGCCCAATCTATCCAAAATAATTTATAGCACCTAGAACTCGAAAGTACGTTGAAACGTTTGAGAGCGAGATGTGCGATGATGTTTAAAGTTCATTTAAATAATATGTTATCTCGTCTTGAGAAAAAAAATTAATTCAAAGCCTTTGAATTGAAGAAGTACTACTCCGAAACGCAGTTGAAACATTATCAACAAATATTTCCGAAAATTGTTTAGAATAGTTTTTCCTTTGAAAATGCTAATTTATAGCATCTAGAACTCGAAATTACGTTAAAACGTGCGAAAGCCAGATGTGCGATGATATTTGAACTTGAGGATTTCAATAACATGTTATCTCGTCTTGAGAAAATATTAAATTCAAAGCCTTTGCAAACGAAGAAGTACTACTTCGAAGAGCGTGTATATACATTATTAACAAATATTAGCGAAAATTCTTTAGAATGGTTTTTGCTTCAGAAATGCTAATTTATAGCACCTAAGAGTGCTATGAATAGTTTTTCCTTTGAAAATGCTACTTTATAGCACCTAGAACTTGAAAGTACGTTAAAACGTGCAAGAGTCAGAGGTGCGGTGATATTTGAACTTGGGGATTTCAATATCATGTTATCTCGTCTTGAGAAAATATCAAATTCGAAGCCTTTGAAACGAAATAGTACTACTTCGAAACGCAGGTTATACATTATTCACAAAAATTCTTATTTATAGCACGTTAAAACGTGCGAGAGCCAGAAGTGCGATGATATTTAAACTTGAGAATTTCAATAACTTGCTATCTCGTCTTGAGAAAATATTAAATTCAACGAAGAAGTACTACTTCGAAACGCAGGTTATAAATTATTAACAAAGATTTGCGAAAATTGTTAATAATAGTTTTTCCTTTCATAATGTTGATTTATTGCACCTAGAACACGAAAGTACGTTAAAACATGCGAGAGCCAGAGGTGCGATGATATGTAAACTTGAAGATTTCACTAACATATTATCTCGTCCTGAGAAAATATTAAATTCAAAGCCTTTGATATCTACTCTTATACTGTTAACGACGGGCCTTTGAAGTGTGTTGACTTTCGAATTGCTCGTCCAATTACTTCCATAACAGATCCCGACTTCTTGGAAAATTGCTTGATTCAGATATTTGGAATACTTTCAGAAAAATTGAATATTAAATTCATCACTGAGCTCTTAATTAGATCAAAGTGCTAGCGCCAGTTTTATTTCTAAACTTTACTTAAACAAAACAAAATTTGAGGACCATCTCGTCATGATCCTTGGCGATTTTAATTGTCCATCGATTTCATGGGTTTTTAATGATGGTTTGAACAGTTTGAATGCCTTTAATGTAGAAAATAAATTTGAACATATTGTTGACGCTTGTGCGTATTTAGAACTAATGCAATATAATCATATAAAAAATTGTAATAATAGAAATCTGGATCTTGTATTTAGCAATTCTCGCAGAGTTAATAATTTGGAAAACTTGTCTGTCTCCATTAGTTCTTGAAAATCGTCACCATCCTGCTTTGGAATTTTTGTTTGAAATTGTTACACCCAGACATCTTCCGTCCAATGCCTCTTCTTTTTATAGCTTTGGAAGGGCTGACTACAATATTATAAATCAATCCTTATCTGATGTTAATTGGGAAATATTATTAACGAATGAAAACGTTGATTGCGATTTAAATATTTTTTACGATAAACTTTTCGAAGTTATCAAACTTCATGTGCCTGAACTAAAAATTCGTAAACGTTTTCCTGTTTACTTTTCTAAAACTGCAATTGAACTAGTAAAGCGTAAAAATACATTACATGCTAAATGGAAAATCTATAAAAACATAAAATATTTAGTCGAATTCAAAAATTTACGAACTGCATCAAAAAAAGTAATTGAATCGGATTATAAAAAATATATATCAAAGATTGAACAGAAGGTTACAGACGACCCTAAAAGTTTCTTTGGGTTTGCATCGAGGAAAGATCGTAATCAGGGCCTTCCGGAGTTGATGTTTTGCGGGGGCAGATCAGCGTCGTCCGGGGGGGAGGTGGCTGAAATGTTCGCGGGGTATTTCAGGAGTGTGTACATTGAGACAACCCGACCTCATACAACGTCTCGCCAAACTTCAAATTTTCCTCAAGTTTATTTTCCAAATCAACTAAATTGCATTCAGTGTTCATCTCATGAAATACGGAGGGCACTGGAGGTTCTCGATGAAAAGAAGGGTGCCGAGCCTGATGGTATTCCGTCATCTTTCATAAAAAGTTGTAGTTCTTCTCTTGTTGGACCACTTATGATTATTTATAATAAGTCTTTGAAGTCGGCCTTTTTTCCGACAAGATGGAAGACTGCATCCATTACCCCAATTTTCAAAACAGGAGATAAGAGTTTAATTATTAATTAAAGACCTATAAGTAAATTACCCATTTTCGAAAAGGTATTTGAGTCATTAGTTTATCCATATCTTTTAAATTTAGTTGCATCGAAGATTGTCGCGGAGCAGCATGGCTTCATGAAGGGGGCTCAATCGAAACTAACTTGATAACATTTGTGGAGTTTCTGCAAACTGGACTTGACCAACGTGTCCAGGTTGATGTCGTCTGTACTGACTTCAGCAAGGCTTTTGATAAAACAGATATCGGTGTTCATATCTCTAGCCTTGCTGGGGTTGGTGTGGTTGGCAGTATGCTTGGATGGTTTGAGTCATACTTGTCCAATAGGTTTCAATTCGTTTCGGTGGAGGGTTACTCCTCGGATCTTTTTGAGGCATGTTCTGGTGTACCTCAGGGCTCTCACTTAGGACCTTTATTATTTTTAATATATATCAACAAGATTGCAAAATGTTTTACCAAATGTAAATTCCTTCTCTTCGCGGACGATTTGAAGATAATGAAAAGTATCAGCTCCGAACAGGATTGCTTGGATTTGCAGTGTGAATTGAATGCCCTTTGTAGTTACTGCGGCGAAAACCAACTATTTTTGAATTTAGATAAATGCCAGGTCATCTCATTTACGCGCAATATAAATAAAATTATCTATTCTTATAATCTTGATGATACTGTCTTGCCTAGGGTAGATAACATAAGAGATTTGGGGATAATTTTTGATTCTAAGCTTCTTTTTGACCGTCATATTGACCAACTAGCGCATTCCTGTTATAAAATTTTGGGCTTTATTACTAGAAAAAGTAGACACTTTACGAATTTGAAAACTTTCACCTATAACTCCTATATTTACAGTAAACTCAACTTTGCATCAGTAGTTTGGAGTCCAAAATATTCAGTATATATCGCCAGGCTCGAGAGGATCCAGAACTGATTCTTAAAATTTATCTCGTTTAAATTTAGCTTTCGTTTGACACCTAGAAATCCCGAGAACTATCTTCTTCGTTTAACCCAATTTGGTTTCATTTCCCTCGAAAATAGAAGAAAAATCAGTGATGTGCTTTTCCATTATAAACTTCTCAACAATATCTATAATTCCCCTGACCTTCTTTCTTCCGTAACTTTCCATGTTCCGTGCCGTTTTCTCAGAAGTAGTGATATGTTCCATATTCCCTTTCGAAATACTAATAGCGCGATGAACTCGCCCCTCTGCAGGATGATCCGATGCTGTAACTGTTTGAGTAATGTTGATTTGTTCCATCTCACTCAAAATTCAATCAAGCAAAAACTCAAAAAGATGTTCTTGAGCGAATAAGATTTTTTCAACATTTCACTTTTATTGTTTCACTATATTTTAGTTTACTTTAGTTTTTATTGTATCAAAATATTTTTATTTGTTCTTTTAATTTAGTTACTTTTCTTCTTTTTTTTTATAAAAGTCAATTGTTCACTTTGACACACTTTGTATTTTCAAGTAGTGGGTACTGTGTTGGGTGGTTATCACCTGTTTGTAGTCCCAATTGCCTAAATAAATAAATAAATAAATAAGGTGAAATAAATTGAACCTAGTATTTGTCGTCTCCCTTCAATATTTTTAGAAATAGCAAACCTTTAACGCTATAAATGTTGAATCTTGATTGACTATCACGAAAAAATTAATGTATCAGATGATAGTGAATTCAGTTTTTTCCACCATTTCCTGATAGACTAACGTTTGAGACTTAATTATTTAATTCCTTGTACTTTTCATATGAATATAAGTTAACTGTTGGACAGAAAAACGAGAGAAATAAACTCAAAGAAAATCTTTGAACGTATTTTTTTGAGGATAAATTTTTTTTTTCCACTCTGAAAATGTTAAAAATCTATTTAAAAAAATATTCTGAAAAAATAAAGTTAGCTTAAAATAGAAGATTGGACCAAACTTAATGAAATTCATGTCAAAAAGGGCGGCACATCAAACGGGGCCTAGGGCGGCAGCAAGCCTAAATCCGCATATATTTGTGTAGCAGAGAATATTTTAACATATAAATTGGGCGACACGAATGTCACCCAGTGCCAACAGTTTGTCGCCCAGCGCCAAGACTTTGTCGCCCAGTGCCAAGAGTTTGTCGCCCAGTGCCAAGAGTTTTTCGCCCAGTGCCAAGAGTTTGTCGCACAGTGTCAAGAGTTTGTCGCTGAGTGAAAGTAGACGGTGCCGAGAAAAAATATTCGGAAATCGAAAAAAAAATTTTTAATTTGAAGCTGGCATAGTGGATTATTGAACTATGGAAAGAATCTAAAGGATGCTCAAAATGGCATGAGTATTAACACCCGAGTCGAAGCTGAGAAAATCTGTTGGACTGTATTATATGAGGAGGTTTCATGACGTCATTGAACCGCTAGAGACAGCACCCGAGCAGTACCCTATAACCCATGCGTATGTATGTTTATAGCGGTTTCGCAGATATAGATATACATAACGTGAACCAATCAGAATAGGAAATATAGGGTGCGTTATTTTAACAGAACGTTCTCCTATATAAATTACTTGGAGCACTTGACCTCTGACACAGTATCATAGCTATAGTTCTATCCATTCCTACATTAGGTACATTAAATAAACAGAAAACGATTGATTGTTTTGTTGAAAAAACCGTACCCATATATATTACACGTTTCCGAAGCAAAAAAGTTCACAATTTTTTTGTTTGTTTTAAAATAGTAAAATTGTTCAAAAATAGGTGTTTGTGTGTATACACAAGCAATTGAAGCTCTTAAAAAAATTAAATATCCAAATTCATTAGTCTCTCAAAAAGCTTAGGATGCAAGAATCGTCAGTGTGGAATAGACAAACTGTAGAAACGAGTTCGTAACCTGAATAGGAATGAAATTATCTAGTAGCTGGATAGAATTTAATTTGGACCTTCTTTATAGGAACATATACAAAGAACATAGTTTGAGATTTATAAAGCCAATTTCGGAAATGGTAAAGTTCAGTCAAACTTTCTTTTGTATTCCGATTTCCAATTTAGTGCCATAGAATTTTTGAATTGCTCTCAGTAATTGAGTAAGAGCATAAACTACATTCCAATATTGGTGGAATCACATCTTTATTGCAGCACATTTATATGCGAAACCATACGTTGAAAAGGAACTTGAGGAATATATATGAGATATAAATTTGTTGTCTCAAAAGTCTGGAGAATTTCGTGAAGACAAATAAAATATTAGCATTTATGAAAATATTTCCAGGAAGTTTTTATGGTTTCAACAGATGAGGGCGTACGCATGTATTAAATCAATATTTGAAATAAAAAGTGCGGATTTTGATGCAGACCAAAAACGATTGTCTGGGATGATTCAAAAAAATATGACATTGTCAAGATTCTAGAACTTGGGGCATATCGAGTATTCACATCTTTTTTGAACTCAAAGACAAAACATTGTGAGAAAGTAATTTTTCAACAGAGTGAAATGAAAAGTGATAATTTTTCTTCAATTGTTAGATACTAGATAAAAATCACTAATAAACATCTTGAAAAAAATAATATATGTTTAATTTTCTCTGATCTAATATTATTTTTTTCACGATAAAATATAATGAAGATGTAATTACAATCTACTCAGATTTTCTCGAATTCTAGGTTGAAGTTTTCAGGATGATCCTTCTAAGAGCCTTCATTGTTTTTCACTCCAAAATGAGTATAAATAGTTATTTCCGATTTTGAGTGATTTTTTGGTATATGTATATAAGGATGAATTTAAAAATAAATAAAATTAAACTGAAAATTTTGTTAATCTAGTGAACTATAATAATTTTTCGTTTCAAATATTATTATAGCTATATTTTGTGAATTCATATCACAAACTTATATTTTTATATAATTCGATTTTTCAATATCGTCTATCCTCGCCAAATGGCACTATCTTCACTGTTTCCAAACATCCTACCATGTGTTTTTTTGATATATATAAATATATATATATATATATATATATATATATATATATATATATATATATTTATTTATATTTATATATAATATATATATATTATATATATATATATATATATATATATAAATATATATATATATATAAAAATATATATATATATATATATATATATATATATATATATATATATATATATATACAATATAGAATATATATGTCACAATGTCAAAAAAGTTCATTTGCTTGAAAATATGTAGTAGTACTATTGCATTTGCAAACATTTGAATTAAATCGTGTTTCTTATATATATATATATATATATATATATATATATATATATATTGGATAATCGATATATAAAGTGTATTTCAAACTGTTGTTATTCACAGAGCTTTATTTAGTCGTAAGTTCAAGGTTGTTCATCCAGTATTATAGCATGGAATTATAACGTGCAAAATGGTGAATGAACTGGGGAGCTTTTCAGATGAATAAAGTAGAACTCATTTAAAAAGAATAAATTATTTTGTAGTTCACAATTATTAAATCTTCCAAATCTCACTGCAAAGAATATATATTTTCAAAGAGCTGTTCATCTTATTACAAAAAGAAAAGAATGTGCAAAACATTTCGTTGAACCTTGAGAAATAAAGATCAGTGTGAAAGATTGATGATTTTGAACATAGTAATGAAATTCCATATTTTGAGTCTCTTACTAACACTTTTTATATTGCTAGGTTTAAATTTATTGAAACTGAAAAGAAATCAAATATTTGCTATATTATCACAGTTTCAGTTGCTATGAGTTGAAAAATGATAGTGTCTTTACACAGTATATAAATATTTTCAAATATATTATACTGTATCAGTCATTTCTATTATATAATTATAAACTTCATCAAAACAGTGGAGTATCTTTGAAAACAATATATATATATATATATATATATATATATATATATATATATATATATATATATATATATATATATGAATAAAATAATCATCTTCATTTCTTCTATTTTCTAGAAGGTATGAAACTGTCGTGGAATTCTTCTTTGAACAAACTGAATACACAATATGGATTAAGAAAAAAAAATTTTCAAATTCTTAATATCATAATTATTAATTCTGAAATTTGAGTATTTGAAAATTCACTTCATTTGGACCCAAACGAAGAATTTAAACCTTTTTCGCATGAGGATACAGCTCCGTCACTAAGGTTATATTATCCTCTCCCTCTAAAAAACTAGAAAATTTCACACTAAAATGTCCGTGGTTGAAAAAATAATTAAATGCCCAAAGGATCATTCCCTATTCAACTCAAAAAACTTCCAAGAAGCTATGAAGGTGCGCTTAACCTCGAAAACCTAGAAAAAAAAATATCTACATAAAAATGGTGGTGGTCAGAGAAAAAAATGATACCGGCAACAGACACATTCCTAACATTACCTCAATCCACGTAAAAATTTTCAATCCTCTATATTTATCAACCCTATTATTCTAATTCATTTTTTTTCTTTTGCAATAGTTTGGAAAACTTTCCCTCAAGCACTTTCGGGCTACTTCATTCTCCAAAGTTTGAGGATGCCAAAATTGGGACTAAATTTACCAAAATATCGATAGTTTCATTCTGCTTCAAGAATGACTACCTGAGATGCCAAATTTCTGCTCATTTGATCTGAAGATGCCAATGTAGTAAGAACAAATATGCATATATATATATATATATATATATATATATATATATATATATACATATATATATATATATATATATAATATATATATATATATATATATATATATATATATAATATATATATATATATATATATATATATATATATATATATATATATATATATATATATATATATATATATATATATATATATATATATATATATATATATAATATATGTCACCGGAAGATAATAGGATCCGCAAGTTTATAAATTTCCTAGGAAATTTATAACCCTTCGTAGGATTCTAAACGAGAGATAAATTGTATTATTTTACGCCCACATTTTCGCAAATTTATCAATTTACGACGTCTCGTGGTATATTCATAAACTAACGGATATCCATTCGTAAGATTCTAAACGGTTCAACCAATCACAGAAGAGCTTTTAATATTACGCTTCTTTAAAATACTGCAAATAACACACTGCTCTCTGATTAGTCGATATTGACAGTCTATCATTTTAATGACATTTTAAATTTTTTCCTCAGTCCATTCCGACTTCCTACTATTTTGGTCATGGCCACTATAAAATTTTAGTAGTTCTGTGGTAAATTTCACTTCGTCAACAAATTTTCTGGTAGTTACCGCACTATCTTCACCATTTTGGCTGTCCGCAGCTTCTAGGTCGCTCATTATGAGTCTAGTTTAGTAACCTCAGCAAAATAAAACTATTTTCACAGTTCCACCACAGTTACAACATTAAAAACTTCACAAAAACACACGAGCAACCGGTTTGTTTATGTTCCGTGGTGAACAATTGCCGTGGAGAGGAAGGAGATGGAACACGTGACTTATTCAACCAATCAGAGCGCACAAAGCGTTCGGTTATTGCTTACTTATTATTTTACGCGTGAGTTTGGTAAGTTTATCAATTTGCGAAAATGTGGACGTAAAATAATACAATTTATCTCTCGTTTAGAATCCTACGAAGGTTTATAAATTTCCTAGGAAATTTATAAACTTACGGTTCTTGTTATTTTCGGGTGACATCGAAATTAAATATTGCTGTCACTCACACTCTATGGATTATACTTCTATGTTCTTTTTTTGTTCATATATCATATCAAGACAATTTTAGCATGTTACATATATTTACACAGTCTTACATCGACTTTATTTTTATATTCTATTTTCTTTCTATTTATCCCACTCTCAAGTCCCACTTTCTATTTATTTCACATTTTAAAATGTTGCAGTAAATACTGTTCAATTGTTTTGTATTCATTTATAACCGAATTTTCGAACTGTTCTATCGCGCACATTTCCAGAAATCGACGATTGTTCTGATTTTTGTCTTTATCAATCACACTCACCTCTTCGAAATTGACTCGATGTCCAGTTGTCCAGATATGTTTGGCTAGCGCACATTTGTCAGGATGTAGCCTACCATCACTCTTGTGTTGTGTTATCCTCTTCTTTAGTTGTTGTTCTGTATGTCCGATGTAGAATTTATCACATGATCCACATGGTATTTTGTAGATTACTTCTGATTGTTTTTCTATTGGTAGCCTGTAGTTGGATGTCTTAAACAGAGTTCTATTGGTTACTAAATTGGTGTAGGCCACTTTGACATCACAGACGCCTTTTATTATCTTTGAGATCTTGTTTGTTAAGTCTTCTATATGTGGAAGAGTGATGTATTTACTTCTTGTAGTGTCCCTTGTCTCCGGGTTCTGTATTGCATCTCTTGTTGATGAGTTGTGTAAGATACGGTTAATTGTATGTTTTGGATAATTGTTCTCCTGTAGTATCGTCTTTAACCTAGCTATAGTTTGATCAAGTCTACTAGGGTGTGTTACATCCGTTATTCTCTTTTACATTTGTATTATAAAATTCATCTTGACATGTATTGGTTGGTATGAATCAAAGTTTATATACTTTTGCGACGATGAGGGTTTGGTGTACCATTCTGTTATGATTGAGTTGTCTGGTCTCCTTGTAATTAAGATGTCCAAAAAAGGTATTGTCTGATTATTTCCTTGTCCAATCGTCAATTCAATGATGTTTGGATGTACCTGGTTGAATTTATTTAATAGGTCTTCTATTTTGTCCTGTGGGCAAGAGGTTATAATGTCATCTACATATTGATGGATAAATGGTATGTGATGATCAAAGGTTGACAGGGCTTTGTTGATTATATCCGTCATTATGATGTTGGCAAAAAAAAAAAAAAATATATATATATTAACTAATATTGAAGTTTCGCTTATCACTTGGTGAAACATGATTAAATACTGATATTTAAAATAAAAACACTTGGCTTAAAGTTTCACAAATATATTGAATAAAAATTAACAATTACATTAGTCAACTAGTTTCGGGTTATGGGCCCATTATCAAGACTGAACAGAAAAATACTTAACAAGCTTATTTATAATATTGATTGTAGTAGAGGGGAAATTTGGTATTCAACTTGTTCATTTACGATGGGGTAATTCCTCTTAATGGCACTACTAATTTCTAAAATTTCCAACAGGTCGAGACGTTTGCCCTTTTTACCTGGGTGGAGGCATATCGTTTTCTCGAAGTCGATGAAATGGTTGAATTTTATACAATGCTCTGAGAAACCAGTGGTGTTTTTGTTAAACAAAATTGACTTTTTATGTTCTTCTACGCGAGTGTTGATTTTTCTGCCTGTTTGTCCGATATAAAATGATGGGCATTCATTACAAAAGATTTTGTAAACACCACTGTTTTCTCCAATATTGTTCCTATCCTTGTTATTGACTAAAAGTGACTTTAAATTACGTTTATTTGTACATATGCTTTTAATACCGTTTTGTGATAATCTGTTGATGATTTTATTACTAATTCTTCATTTAATAAACTATATTCCAAGAATTAGTAATAAAATCATCAACAGATTATCACAAAACGGTATTAAAAGCATATGTACAAATAAACGTAATTTAAAGTCACTTTTAGTCAATAACAAGGATAGGAACAATATTGGAGAAAACAGTGGTGTTTACAAAATCTTTTGTAATGAATGCCCATCATTTTATATCGGACAAACAGGCAGAAAAATCAACACTCGCGTAGAAGAACATAAAAAGTCAATTTTGTTTAACAAAAACACCACTGGTTTCTCAGAGCATTGTATAAAATTTAACCATTTCATCGACTTCGAGAAAACGATATGCCTCCACCCAGGTAAAAAGGGCAAACGTCTCGACCTGTTGGAAATTTTAGAAATTAGTAGTGCCATTAAGAGGAATTACCCCATCGTAAATGAACAAGTTGAATACCAAATTTCCCCTCTACTACAATCAATATTATAAATAAGCTTGTTAAGTATTTTTCTGTTCAGTCTTGATAATGGGCCCATAACCCGAAACTAGTTGACTAATGTAATTGTTAATTTTTATTCAATATATTTGTGAAACTTTAAGCCAAGTGTTTTTATTTTAAATATCAGTATATATATATATATATATATATATATATATATATATATTTATTCGAATTGTTGTTGCCTGTGAACTATTTCTAATCTTTTGATAATTATTAGCAATAACAGGCTAGTTGAATCTTAAAAAACTCGATTTTATTGAAAAGTTGACGTTTCGCCACGACATTCATGGCTTTATCAAAACTTTTGAGAAAAAATTGAAATTTCTTTGACATTTATTGATTTGAAAAATTTCTATAGAAACAGACTACTGTTTCACTAAAATGTTTTTCGGCTGTGGCCGTACTTTGTTATTTATTACGTGCTATTCAGTCCAATATTAACATTCAAATTTGTTATTATTAGATGGTAAGGGAAACCACAGAAACCTTTACCCACGTAATGTTCGAAATAGGTCCAAATTATTTTGATTTTAAAGAGTCAAAGAATAATAATATAGGGTACTATTTATCTTTTCTTCAAAAATTTCTCATTGCGGCTGTGGCCGTCTTCAGTTATTAATTACGTGCTATTCAGTCCAATATCAACAGACAGGTCCGTTGATATTAGATGGGAAGGGAACCACAGAAACCTTCACCCACGTAATGTACAAAATAGGTTTAAAATATTTGATTGTTGTCTTTAAAAAGACATTACTTGTGATTTTGGAGATCACATGTTCTAAACTATATTTTCTTTCCAGAAAAATTGAAAATTCTAGATGTTTAGATTTTGTCTAAGAAGATGAGTTGTTGTGGTTAGAATTTGTTTGTTGAATTAAATCTGCGTATATTGAACTTAAATATTTGATATCTGTTCTATCATTTACGACTTTATTTAAATTTTTTTGAATATGTAACATTTCTAAAATTTCTCTGCGTTTTTGATCTTTTTCTATTTCTAAAATTTTTGTGCTATTAAAGTTGAAAGTATGATTCTCATTGTTTTTATGTTTTATTAGTGCTGTGGTTTGTGTTCTGGTATATTTGTGTGCTTTTAATCTTTCTTCTAAATTTTGAAAAGTTTGTCCTATATATGATTTATTACAATTATTACAGGGTATACTATAAACAACATGCGATTTTTGTAGAAGAGGTGTTTTACTTTTTAATTTAGAATATATTTGTTTAATTTGATTTTGTGCGGTATGGGCTACTTTAATATCGTGTGGATTTAAAATTTGTGAAATTTTATTACTTAAATGAGGAATATATGGAAGAGGAATATATTTTTTGTTTATATTTTCTTTTTTTGATGTTTCTAATGTGTTGTACAGTTTATGAATTCTATTTTTAGTGATTTTCTGTATAAGTTTTATTGGGTAATCGTTTTTTATGAGTAATTTATGGACATCTTGTAATGTTTCATGTCTGTGTGTAGGTGAAGTAAGTTTAAGTGCTTTGTCTATATGTCAATCGAGTTTTTTAAGATTCAACTAGCCTGTTATTGCTAATAATTATCAAAAGATTATATATATATATATATATATATATATATATAGAGAGAGAGAGAGAGAGAGAAATATATAACAGATAGAAAGTTCCAAAATCATGGTCCAGGAGGTATAGAAAGGATTCAAAAACCACTGCGGACCTCCATGTTGACTGATACAGTGGCATAATCTTTTATTTCCGAGAAGAATACCACTCAACCCACTCTAAAAATGATTCACAGATTCAATACAGAAATAACTGACGATAACGGACGAAAAAACGCCACTGAGGACTAGCAAAAATGTCAATTCTCGAATACAATTTCCACCACTCCTTGTATTGTGAACATCGTGTTATCGATAAATATATTGCAAACGGAATTTGTCGTTGTAAAATATGATTTCGACGCAGATAGTTAAGCGAGAATGTTAAGCAATAATTACCTTCACACTGCAATAATAGTTATTTAATAAACTAGTTTATTAATGACAGCGATTAATGGTTGAGATATTTTAATTATTTAATACTTCGAGACCATTAATCGCTACATTAATAAACGAGTTCATTACAAGATTTTTCCGTCGACCTCATCACGAATTGAGTATAAATTCTTGATTGAAATAAAGTTTTATTTTGCATGACAGATACACTTGACACAATATAAAATTCTATGTTCATTTCGATATATTTATATTTATGCTCCCGATGGAACAATAGGCCTTTTCATCACAGAATTTTATTGTGCGCATGCGTCAGTTTCCGCCATCTTTTTCGTACTGTTTTTAGTAAACAAGCATGTTAAAATACCTGTCCTCAGACAATTTAAATCAACAACTATTAAATACATGAAATAAATTGCAGTAAAGTAACAGAAAAATAAAACAAGAAGTGTGTTAATTACAAAATAAATTTTTCAAGTCACCTATAGTGATGTTATCTGTACGAAAAGAAACAACAAAACGGTGTTGTTATGAAGTAGGTATGTGAGAGTGATACACGGTATAAGGCATTCAAAGCCAATACTTATTACTTCATAAATTTTCCAAAACCTTGCCTACAATATCAAAAAAGAATTATCAAATCATCAGGCAAAATACATATCAAAACATGTTCAAAATGTGATATATGGGTGAAAAAATGTGGTCGAAGTGACAGAGGTTTTCGAACGATTGATGTTACTAAAGATACTTATATCTGTTCACTAAATTATAAAATCCCAATCTTCTGAGCTATCAAGAATTTCAACAAATTGATTGATCAATTAAGGTATTGTTATTCAATGAGTAAGATGTTTATAGTTATAACATCTATTTTGTTTGTAGGTCCTGAAAGCAAGAACCAGTTTATCAAACGAATAGAAAAGAGTTGATATGGAAGAAACAAATGGATCTCTACCAACAAAAATAAAGGACACTGTCATTACTAAGCAGGTAAAGTTTAAATGTGAAAGTCTATAGATTAAAATTAAAACTTTTTTCTATTATTATAGACATCAACGGTTCATGAAGAGGTTCACAGTATTATTGATAAAAATTTGTGTTTCAATTCACAATTTCCAGATAATTCCTTATCTTCAGAGATGGCTGTACTTGGAAGAAGTGAAATCAGTGAAGAAACCATCAAAACTACTGGAAGCAGAGAAAGTCAAACCGATTTCGTGAAAATATGTAATAAAATTATTCAGGTTAATCAACTGAAAAGTTCAGCCATGGAAAAATGTCTGAATTTTATAGCTTTACAAGATTTTTGAGTCCAGCTTGTGAAGACTTATAGTATTGGGTATTCAAAAATCTAAACAATCAATGCAATAGTTAATTTTGGTATCATTGAGATTGCGCATGGGATATTTGATTGAAGATTTAGCTTACAATACTCCAAATGGCTGAGTTAGTTTTGTATCTGATGCTTATGAAGGATCAATATCGGATCCTGAAATATTTAAACGATCGAAAATTGCAGACTTTTTGTAACCTGGAGAAGTAGTACTTGACTTCTTCAAACAGTTTTATCATGCCATGATGTCACAAATTATATTTGTTTATGCATGTGTGGTTAACTTTCAAAATCCTGTAGAGTTTGACTGATAAATACAAAAGAATGTAATAATTGTGTGAATTGAAAAACAAGACAAATAGAAATTATCAAACATTTTCTCTACCATAGGTATATAAAAGTTCCATTGAACTTATAAAGATTTGTATATATAAATAAATGACAATAAAGTTATTTATTAACTCTATTAATGCACTTATACATATATCAACTTTGATAATTTTTTTGTTATTGTATTGAAAATAAAAGCTTACAATTATCATCTATTTTTATTTTTTTGTTCTAGAAATTTTAATAGTTTTTTGAAGCATTAAATGCATAATTTGCTGGTACAGGGTAAGCTATCTTTTTCACTGGCATCCAAATATTTATGCTTAGATGTGCTATAATTTTCATTTGAGTGTTGATTATTGTTCACATTTTCAATATCACTTTCATCATCATCATGATTTATACACGATGTTACTAAATAATGATGAATACATCCATAATTAAAGTTTTTTGGCACATCATTTGAAGGAAATGGTTGCCAAACTTGCGGATAATTAATGGCTTGAGATGTTATGGTTCTCATTTCTTTTCTTCAAAACGTCCAGCCATTTTCCTCTGTCAACAGCAGGGTCAACAGGTACTTCATTTCGTATAGAATTCTTAACCCTGACAAAATTAATTTGTTAGTATAATATTTGAATTAATATAATATTGTTCTAGTTGCTAACCTTTCAACCAGTTCACTTTTTTGCCTTTTTGAGAACGTCCGTGGCACTTAAGCCACCTTTTTAATTGATCACAATGATATGTTTCAACCGAATTGTAAAAAAGTACAGTACCATCAATAATTCATTTCAATTATCGATAGATTTTCTGAGATAATATAGCTAGCCCAGCCATTATGGTACAAAACAGTACGAAACTTTTAAATTCCCGCTCTTTCAACATGGCGGCTGCGCATGCGCATGTCATATGATGAAAAGGTCTATTTGAGAAATTCATAGATGGAATATTAGACATGTGACATTCTGAATAGTTAACATTACCTACAATATCCGATAAGGAATATGTGGAACTGGTGGAAGCTGAAGTGTTATTTACTTTCGAATGATTATTGCATAAAAGTTTTTCCGCAGTTTCAACTTTATTTTGTATAGAGTTAAATTTTTCGATTTGAATTATGAATTCCTTTTCTCTATGGAATAACAGTACAGACACAGAATAATTCAACTATTCCGTGCTGAACACTTCTGTGTTTGGTTGCCCATGAGAATCATACATTAAAATAGGAGAAATTGCACATTAAAATGGGTCATTAATGATCAATTTCGTGTACGTTAAAGTAAGCTTTTATTTAGAGGTCGACGGAAAAAAGAATTACTCTTGTTGAAAATCAATATATCGAAATGTTCCTGGTAAAAATTCAGCTCAAATTTATTCAATTGATCTTTCATAATCAACGTTTTGAAGGATAAATTTTTTCGGAATATAGTGAATAAGTGAGTAGTCAATAGGGATGGCAACGATACATCGATATATTCAATATATCGATATTTTTTCAAATATATCGATATATAAATATCGATATAATAGTTTCGATATATCGCAAAATATATCGATATTTTAGTGTAAATACCTATATCGAAAAACTAATTAATTGCAAATTGCACACACCACGAAATTTCAATCTAGTTTGTTAAATTTCTTAGCACCATCTAGCGTCGAGAAGCGCAAATAACTTAGTAGGTACCTGTATTTGATACGATAGGTACCCGAATTATCGGCTATAATCGGGATTCCTTTGAATTACTTGAACGGAATTAAGTTCTTCCCCGAAAATTTTTGTCGTGGAATTCCCGTCCAAAGTTTATAAATACACCTCAACAAATATTTTTCTGCAATCTGCAAAGAGCTTCGAAAGTGTTTGCTGTGAATAAATGATAGTGTGATTGTTCAAAAGTTTAGTGAAGTTGAAATTAAAGTAAACTTGATTTATTACATAAATATAAAGTGACTGTTGGTCCTGAAAATATGGCTCCTCCGAGAAGTAACATTTGGAAACATTTTCAAAGAGTGACTCCAAATAAATAAATATCCCAACTTATTTAAAGTGGCGGCAAAACATTTTTGTGTTGTAGCAACGTCGGTCCCCAGCGAGAGGCTATTTTCAAAAGCCGGAGCAACAGCTACTAAAAGTCGTAACCGTCTCACGGGAAGTAGGCTTTCCAAATTATTATTTTTGAGCTCTTTGCCTGATAACTTGCATTTGTGGAACTGATGTATTCTATTCACCTAATCCGCAAAATCACAAATGCAGGCAAACAGTCTACTTCCTGTGACCTGTGAGACATTTAATTGTAAACTTGACTAAATTGTGATAAAAAATACATTTTCATTTTTTTGTAAAAACATGCAATTTTGTAGAACACTTTTAACAAATTTAACTTGTACTTACTTAATCAAAAAATACACTTTTTTTTAATGTATTACCTTTCAATATTTTCTCAGGCCTACTTTCCGTTTCAAAAACTTTAGATTTGAATGATTTGAATATAATAAAAAGATATATCGATATTTTTCATAATATCGATATTTTTGTTTAGATATATCTCTTATATCGATATATAGGTTTCGATATATCATATGATGATTATATCGATATATTTATATTTTTTGCCATCCCTAGTAGTCAACTGTTATGTATTCAGTTCTATTCTGAGAAATTGAAGTAAGTCAACCCCAAGTCGAAACATTTCAACAGAGAGCAAGACCTAGAATTTAATTAACATAGCTAATTTTTGAATCTAATCAATGAAGCTTTGTCTTAACGAACTCGTTAGTGTCAAATTTAATTTCATGACATTGAGATAATTAACTCCAACCGTGAATTTCAAATTTTGACTTGAATTATAATTACTCACATTCAGACAAGAAAATTGTTTTTATTGCGAAATTAAAAATTGTTTTCATTGATTAATAAATCTATTTCAGCAATTCATTGATTAGAATACACAAATGTTTCATTCAAAACATCTTTTCGGTATTTTATAAAATATTTTCGCATTTTATGCAATGCTTGATTATTTTATGAGTATATTTCAAGCAATGCGTAGGCATTTTATACAATTTATTTCTTTGAATGCTCATGTATTCTCAATTTTATTATTTTTATTTTATTATTTCATTTTTATTTTTGAATATCTCATTTTATTTATTTTTTCAAATAAACGCAATTCCCTTTGAATTTATTTTTTTCACTAATTTAATTTGATATTTTCAGCTATATTTTCTATCTTTTTTGTCCTCAGGAGGGCCGCAAAAAAAAAATTGGAATATACATACTTGTGTTTCAATTCAAATATTGAAATATCGATACTTCCAACATCCGGATAGATCTGTTTTTGGTTTTTGGCTAAATTTTCAGCTATTAGAGTATATTTAAAGGTTTTATCAATTTATCTGAATCAATAATTTTTTGCATTTCAACTCACCTACTTATCTTTTGAAGCTAAAATACATTCTTTTTTCTTTGTCGATTATGAACTTCTCTATCGCCTTTTCATTAGAATCAGGAATTATTTGAACAATTAGCACTATCAGCTGATAGCATGGTCAAAGCATTAAGAGGATCTTCACACATAGTATTTCTTAGAAATCTTAGATCTCTCTAGTTCTGCTGTCATTGGTATTATAGTCACTAATATTCGCAAAGTTTTAGTAATTTCTTTTAAAGTAGGGATAAAATTTTATATTTTTAAATAGCCCGAAATGTCTGAATTATCTTTTTATTGGAGCATTTTCATGTTCTTTGATCTTGTCTACCAAATGTTTGACATGGGGAACCCCTACCTTTGTCCAATTTTCATCGCCCTCCAAATATTAAACAAACAGAACAAAAAAGCATCAATTTCATCATAAACACACAACCACGGTGTCTTGAGAATTTTTTCATCAAATTCTCCAAAACTTCGGCAGATTTTTATACCCTTTCTGGTCCTGAATTATATTCAAAACTGGCGTCGGACGTCAACTATCTTTTAAATCCACTTTTTCCTACAAACTTAATCTGCTTAAAACAACCTCTTCTAACTCGCGCACCATCACATTACACAGCAGGTAGTTTTCATGCAGGTTGCGGGCTCAAACACGTTGAGTCCGTAGCAGTCTTATCCGCCGACACCGGATTACGTCATCTCGCCTTGCAGCTATCCGGAGATATTTGGACTCGTGGAGTCGTGGCTCAAATGCCCGAGCTCATCGAAGAAATATAATGTTGGTTGCAATTGGATTGAAATACTGGTATAGTTTCGTAAATTACGGTGGAGCGTATGGATTTGTTTAGATTTTAAGAATATTGCTTAAGTTTTATTGTAACTAGTGTGTTTGAAATTATTTATGATTATTTAAATTGACGTGTTAAAATTTACAAAATACGATTCTTTCTAGAATGCTTGGGAGGGCGGAGTCCCCGAGTCCTCCCTCATCAGCCGCCACTGGATACAAGCCATTTTCATTTCAATATATTCATTCTACTAACTTGAAATTTATTTTTTAAGCTCTTTTTGTTCAACTTTTCATTTATTCAATGATATCCTTTCATTTGCTCAGATACGTGTATACTCTTTTTTTTAAATCTTTTTTATTGAATTTGTATTCAAATATTTCATTAACAATGAAAGTCCGGGAATCTTCAAATATCAAATAACTTCCCTTGTAAAAAATAATTCTTTCTCGACAGATAATCCAGATCGTCTTCGAATCCAAGAATTTGTGCTGTCCACTACAAACTTTTGGTTGAGTGGCCCATAATTATTTACAAATGAGTGATTTACTATTCATGTTTTTGGGAAGAGACGTGTGAGGAGTCCAGTGGAATTAGCAAGATAAATCTCAATCTATAAGTTGGAATTGATTAAAGCCAACTATAATTGAATTAAGAACATTTCCGGGAAACCATTTCTGTCTGTGAAATATATTAGATGTGAAGAATCGTAAATCCAACCTTTCTCGGTTAGAGAAAGAGAACGAGAATTATTCTGCAGATTCAGCTGGAATTAAAATATGGCGAAACAACCCAATAACTTATCTTTCATTCTCCTTTTACAGCAGGCTAAATGTAATTTGAATTCGGACAGGCAGGCGATATTTTAATTACCATAATATTAGATTGGGTTGGTGAAATACCCAACGGTTCCATATTTCACTTTGTATTCTAGAACCTATTGATAATTGAAATGTTGAAAACCGAAATGGAATTCCCATTGTTAATAAGAATGAGAAGCCTGTTTTCACTTCATTGTTAACAAAAATGTTTGTATCTCTTGCATTGGGAAAAGATGTGGCGTGAATTTTTCAAACCAATATAAAAGACATGTTTGAGAAATGAAACTCTGAGTTTAACAATTTTTACATTAAACTCAGAGTTTCATTTCTCAAACATATTAACAATTGATTTTCATCGAGTAACGGCATCATCAATTCAAAATAATATATATTTGAGACTGTGAAAATTAATTTACAAACATATTCAAAAATTAGCCTTCTCGGGCATTCAAAAAAGTGTGTGGAGCAAAAAACCCTGTATTTGAGGGATTTTTTAACCTTACAAACCTCCCAAAATTGAGTTAGAGCATTGAAAACTCTTACGTTAATTGAGATTAAATTGGGGAAGAGCTCTTCGGAGATATACGTTTTTTTTTCAATCGCTGCCATTTAAACTTAGAGATTTCTTGACTTCTCATGGTTTTTTTGGAAGTTTACTCTCTATAGCTTCAGCAGACTGAATTAGAGGTTTGGAATTTGGTACTTGGATTGAGTTGACGTTGAGGTACAATTCTTTGTGAGTTTCAACTCTTTTGGTCAACCGCGCTGCATTTCGCAGAGACTTTATTCCGTTGGAACCACATGGCGATCTGCTCTTATTTATATGTGATGCACTTCCCAGGTATTTATATAGGGAAGTGCATCACATATAGATGAGAGCATATATATATATATATATATATATATATATATATATATATATATATATATATATATATATATATATATATATATATATATATATATATATATATATATATATATATATATATATATATATATATATATATATATATATATATATATACCTGGGACACGAGATAAGGATTGGATGAAACAATCAAACACATGAAATAAAGCTTATGAAAAAGCTGGGTAGCTTATGGAAAATTAAAATTTATAACAGTTTTCCGATCCAGTTTTCCAAGATGTTTAAAAAAGAAGGTATTTAACCAATGCGTTCTTCCGGTTTCAACATACGGCTTAGAGATATTAACAGTGATAAAAAACAACATTCATAAAATACAAGTCACGCAGCGTAAGATGGAGACATCAATGCTGGGAATAACCCTGCGAGATAGAATCCCAAATAAAACCATCAGAAACAACACAGGAGTAAGAGATGCTGTCGAGAACATTCTACGTATGAAGTGGAACAGGGCGGGTCATGTGGCCAGAGTAACCGACGGTCGATGGACAAAAAAAATATTTCAATGGAGACCAAGAGTGGAAGCATACAGCAACGGAGGACGGATGACATAAGGCGACTCGCTGGAAACTGGATGCTGATGGCACAGGACAGGAAGGAATACCAAAATACGAGAGCGGATTTTGTCCAGCAGTGGACAGTATAGGCTGATGATGATGGTGATGATGATGCACTTCGGATAATTCAAAATAAGTTGTTTTCTTTTTTCAGTTCGGTTTGCTACAGTAATTCATAAAACCATTACTGGTCCCGATGGAATGATCAGTTTCAATTTCTTCTATAAGTTCAATAGTGAGGAACAATTACTTTCTAATTGACTGTTGATCTTTGGCAAACTAATATTTGAAGATACTCTATTGATTTCCAAACATTCAGAATCATTTTCTTACCTTCATATCACATATATGGATACTTCTACAATTATCTAAAGATATATGATCATTAGTATTTTTAATATGTTCAAAAACTGAGCAGAAAATGATCCACAAGACCTGGATGTGAGAATATGCAAAATTAAGAATGTTTGTTCGTTTAGTTACTTGGGTGTTACTCTTACGACAAATGGAAAAAGCACCCACGATATCACAAATAAAATTGGGCAAGGTAAAAGGGTAACAGGCCAAATATAATTATTGTCTCTGGAAATGGACTTTTGGTGTAGAAGTTGTCGCATCTCGAGATTGGAACACGTCAGAAATGAAAGGATACTAGAAATTATAGGAGAAAAAGGAACAATTTATTAATATTAAATTGGCATGGCCACCTCTAAAGGATGAAAGATAACAGATGGCCAAAGAAAATTTATAGATGGAAAGCAGTAGAGCAAAGGAAACGAGGAAGGCTACCAAGAAGATGGAAACAAGAAGTCATAGATGCAATGGACTCAAGAAGTCTCCATGAAGAGGGCTGGGCAGACAGGAAACTGTGGAAGTTGAGAAGCGGAAGACGACAACCGTCGTAAAAGAAAAATCGCGTAGGTATTATATATTAAAAAACTGAGCAGCAGAGCTACATCACTAATGTCGTTTTTTCACCGGAATCTAACGAATTGAATAATTTTTTGAAAAATCATGCTTAAATAACAAACCGAATTGAATAGTAGAAAATAATTTATTTTATTGAAAAAAAATTTGCGAAGTGCATCGTGGTTGGGGAAAAAATTGAAACAACGAAGAAACTTACCCTGTATTGTACAAAAATTTCTAAGTAATGTTGGAGGTGGTTGGAGAAATTTACCCAAATTTTGACAGTTTCGTTCTACCTCGAAACCAATCCCATTTGGTTCAATGGTAACCGCCGAATAATGTAACAATAAAGAAACAAATTTCAAAAATCGTGGTTCAGGAGGTCTTAAACGAATAAAAAAACTACCCCCTTACCTTAACCTTCGATATGCTGCAATAGTCCATTATTCTTCGGGGAAAATACGACTAATAAAGTGGAAATCAGACAAATTGACTTCGTTTCTTCTATATCAAATTAGTTTCCATATAATAAAGAGAAAACGGTGTCATGGGACACCAAGTAGGAACGAAGTTCATTCGGATAAAATAGAAGCACCACAATTTTGAAAAAGAAACATGTGCTTCTCTAGACGCTCGACAGAAATGATAACTTATACTAATTCAAGTTGAAATAATTAATATTGAAATGTGGGGCCTAGAGCTGCAACGAGATTGTAAATGAATAAATGAAAAAAGCCCGGAGTCACCTCTGGGATTCGAACCCAATAACACGATACCAGTGTATATAACGAGAGTGTAACGTATCGCCACGCAATATAATGGACTATAAACCTACTATACGTAGTCATTATTTAATGGAACAAATTTGTAATGCTTTATCTTCTCATTATGCCATATCTAATTCCTGTCGTAATCTGTTCTTTTATGCATATAACTAATACAAAATGATTTCGTATAAGTATATGCATAAAAAAAGGCTTCATTGTGAATCGCCTGCGTAGTAACTCTCGGACAACGGGAACGCTGTCCAGTACGGAATCAGAACGAGAAGGAATGAGTGAACTGAAAAAAAGAGGGAGAAAAAGAAAGGTATAATACGCTACTCCTTTGTGTGAGTCACATTCGTCACGGTTTTATTCTTACGGTTTTAGTCTCACATTATTTTCACTTAGGTCGCGCAGCAAAATCCCTATCTCCTCCAAGCCTGCCGTAAGGAACTTCGTTCCGATAATTCGTCTGCATCGTTAATAGGAATGAACTTAATTAGTTGCAACAAGTAGAAATTTTCATTAATTTTGTTAATCTTTGTTTTTAAAAGAAATGTGTTAAATGTCATTACTCAAATCACGGCAGCTCAACTTAGGGAATTTATCGTTTGTGTACCTATTAAGCTCAACTGATTAGCATAATTGAAACAAAACATCTCTGGCCTATTATATTCAGAATTAATGGGAGATATCGGATGATGCTCAATCCATTAGTCTAAGCAACATTTGCAAGTGACTGCGGTCAAATTATAGATTCATAAATGCAATTCACGTGCACGTACTAATCTCGAGCAATAAACTGAAGTGATTGAATCTGAAAAAAAATCTACTTTCATACAGAGCATTAATTGAGTGGAAATTTTAACTATGTTTAATATTTATGCGGTTATTTTCTTGCACGGATATACATAGGTATAGGATAATGCCATATCAATCGAAATGAAATTTTGACTACAATTAATATTTGAAATGAAAACGGGGCATTCAATTTGAAAAACCGAGTTTTTTTCAAAAAACTGAAAAAAGAAAGTTTATAATTTGTGGAGACCCTGTAAATTATTGTAAAAAATGATTATAACTTTTTGATAAACCAGTATTTTCTATAGGTTCCCCGAAATTTAATTGTTTTATGTCTGACAGTCACTGAGATATAAGCATCAAAGTACCACCCTTAAATGCCAAAAAAAATTTCTAATTGCAAATATCTCCAAAAATGTCAAAGAGGGTCACAGGTATTGTTTCATATACTGATATTAATTTTCAAAAAGGAATCTAAATGTGGAATAATAAATGGGGGTTGCCATTCAGAATGAGAAAGATGGTATAACCTGAAGTGGTAGAAAACTGCCACTATTTAAAAGTAGTTCATGGTTGAGAACCTTCATGTGTAAATTTTTATTAGCATATCATTTTTACTTTCCCATATAGGGCTAATTGTCCCTTTGGCAGAAAGACCCTGTTTATATATACATACATATATATCTATATATATATATATATATATATATATATATATATATATATATATATATATATATATATATATATATATATATATATATATATATATATATATATATATATATATATATATATATATATATACCTATATATGTATCTACAGGGTGACCCAGAGCTACGTATTCGGTCCATAATTTTTTTGTCATTGAAGATATCGATATGAAATTTTCAGGGCAAATATAATTCGACTATGTCAATTTTTCAAAATTATTTCGAAGAAAATTGCACTTCCGGTTTTGCCGGAAATGATATCAACTTTGTTATTCCAAATAGAATACCCTGTATATCTTTTGATTTTCGAATTTCTTATGTAATTTATAATAAAATTGTCATACCACTCTTTATACCTAAAATGAACAGTTTTCGAGTTATTAATTTTTTTCGTAAAATTTTGACAGTTGCGTCTTCAACAAAAATAGGATATAACTTCTTTGTTAGTAGGTCTATTGGTGTGCTGTTTGGATTTTTGTAACCTTGAAACATTGTTTTATTCATTCCTGTTCAAAATTTTCCATATTTCTAACTAAGTACTTGATAAAATCTAGGGTGAAGTTGGCAAATTTTAAACGTTAATGACTTTCTTATTTCTAGTGGAATGCTATGTATATTTTTGCATTATGAAACAATGTTTCAAGGTTACAAAAATCCAAACCGCATACCAATAGACCTACTAACAAAGGAGTTATAGCCTATTTTTGTTGAAGACGCAACTGTCAAAATTTTACGAAAAAAATTAATAACTCGAAAACTGTTCAATTTAGGTATAAAGAATGATACGACAATTTTATTATAAATTACATAAGAAATTCGAAAATCAAAAGATATACAGGGTATTCCATTTGAAATAACAAAGTTGATATCACTTCCGGCAAAACCGGAAGTGCAATTTTCTTCAAAATAATTTTGAAAAATAGACATAGTTGGATCATATTTGCCCTGAAAATTTAATATCGATATCTTCAATGACAAAAAGATTATGGACCGATTACGTATCTCTGGGTCACCCTGTATATATATATATATATATATATATATATATATATGTTATATATATATATATATATTATATATATATATATATATATATATATATATATATATATATATATATATATATATATATATATATATATATATATATATATATATATATATATATATGTATATATATATATATATATATATAGATATATATATATATATATATATATATATATATATACCTATATATGTATATATATATATATATATATATATATATATATATATATATATATATATATATATATATATATATAATAGCGTCGCCCGCTTGAAATTCAATTCTTGTAGCTATTTGTTAGCGCTAACGCAATCCGGTCACATCCTGTGCCTATCGCACGACTGAATTGGGCGGCTATCTATCTCGTAGACGTAAGGGCTTTAAACCTTTCCACCCGCTGACACCAAAGCGTAATCTTTTTTTTTTACAAAACAAGATCGACCAATTTTGCAGGTAAAAAGTATGATAAACCAATCGAGCTAACAGTAAGAGATATTTGAATGCTTTCTATAGGAAATTTATAAAACTCGAAACGATCTATAAGAAATTCAGGGACGACATATATTTATATGTTAAGGTTAGTACACAAATTGAATTCCACGAGAGGACACAGCTACTATTTTATCAATATCGTAATTGTCAAACAAATATTATAATCCTGCGTGCATATCAACATAAATTACCGATGTATGGCTCTTTCAAAAAATTATTTCTCATATTGGGAAAAAAATGCCTCTTAACTACAGAAAGATTGACTCCTTAGTATATATTATTGACAGCAATATATTCTTCAAATTTCAGTTTTAGGAGGTCCAATTACCTATAAAATAACAAATATGCATTGTAGCTCTCTTGCTAAGTATCGGAAATAAGATGGCTGCTTTCTCGAAAATTCTAGGTATTTTATTTAAGTTCGTTTTAGTTCCGCTAGTTTTTTTAAATTAAAACAATAACAAGAACCTTTATCAGGTTTTGGCGAATTTCAAAATGTTTGAAATTCGCAACTGAAGAAGCTGTAGCAGCGAAACGTGTTGTGCAACTGTTTATTTTGTTTTGTTTCATTATATGTGAAAAACGTTAAAATCAGAGTTTCATTTCTCAAACATATACATACATATATATATATATATACATATATATATATATATATATATATATATATATATATATATATATATATATATATATATATATATATAATTATTTATTTGAATTGTTGTTGCCTGTGATCTATTTTTAATCTCTTGATAATTATTAGCAATAACAGACTGGTTGAATCTTAAAAAACTCGATTTTATTAAAAAGTTGATGTTTCACTACGACATTCGAAAAAATTGAAATTTCTTCGACATTTATTGATTTGAAAAAACCTGAATAGACAAAGACGACTTTATTTATTATGTGCTAATCAGTCCAATATAAACATTCAAAATTACTATCATCAGAAGGTAAGGGAAACTACAGAAACCTTTACCCACGTAATGTTCGAAAAAAATAATAATAGGTTACTATTTATCTAACAACAAAGAAATTAGTCGCGGGAAAATATTGAAAAAGTAGAGCAGAATTATTAATAAAATCGAGTTTTTTAAGATTCAACCAGCCTGTTATTGCTAATAATTATCAAGAGATTAAAAATAGATCACAGGCAACAACAATTCAAATAAATAATTAAATATTGCAAGCTGAAGATATGGCAATGATCCCAAACTTAAACTGAGAGTTTCAAACATTGTTCTATATTGTGAGTACCTTTTTTTATTTAAAAAATTTGAAATTCTAAATAAAAATTTCATTAAAAACGGCTACTTCCATATAAACGAGCTATACCGATCATTTTTGCTCTACTTGTTTAATATTTTCCCGCAACTAATTTCTTTGTTATTGTTAATTTACTCTTTCTGAGATCTCGCAGATGGAATTAATCGCCTCCGTGGCAAAGTTTGACCAAATCTCCCATACCGGAGAGTTCAAACAATAAACCACAAATGTGTGATTGTCTTCCATAACAGAGGATTTTATTTGTTATACTATTTTCATCTCCAAATGTTCAATCCAATACTTAGCTACGCCGTTCTGATGAGGACCAAAGAGTCCGAAACACGTGTCAACGGCTGCTTCCATATAAGCGTTCTATACCGATAATTCTGCTCTACTTTTTCAATATTTTCCCGCGACTAATTTCTTTGTTGTTAGATAAATAGTAACCTATTATTATTTTTTTCGAACATTACGTGGGTAAAGGTTTCTGTAGTTTCCCTTACCTTCTGATGATAGTAATTTTGAATGTTTATATTGGACTGATTAGCACATAATAAATAAAGTCGTCTTTGTCTATTCAGGTTTTTTCAAATCAATAAATGTCAAAGAAATTTCAATTTTTTCGAATGTCGTAGTGAAACATCAACTTTTTAATAAAATCGAGTTTTTTAAGATTCAACCAGTCTGTTATTGCTAATAATTATCAAGAGATTATATATATATATATATATATATATATATATATATATATATATATATATATATATATATATATATATATATATATATATATATATATTTATATATATATTTATATTTATATATATATATATATATTTATATATATATTTTTATATATATATATATATATTTATATATATATATATATATATATATATACCGGGTAGCGAGAGAGTCTAGCAACAGGGTATTTTCTTTGAAACGATTGAACGTAATTATCAAATTTTAGGGTTATGCACAGGATTGTATTTTTCGTTTTTCAGAGGTCCTGTGAAACTTAAGTGACGTCAGCATTCAGTGTACTGCCGCCATCTTGAATTTTTTTAAATAGCACCGTAGGTCGAGTGATATATCGTAGAAAAGCTGATTTCGTCCTCTTTTCAAAAATACAAAAACATTACTAAAAAAATAAGAGAAACAATTTTCCAAGACATACAATATGTAACACAAAAATGTTGGTCACCTGTGTCTTAGCAATAATACAATCTGTATTTGAAGCTCCGAATAGAATTGTTTATCATTTATGGAGAAATTTTTTCTATCTCAAGACTTTCGGAGAGTTTTTGAATCAGTTATCTCTGATATAAAGTGGAGTCAAGTCAGGAGATCTTGCCGGCTACTTAATTACACCTCTTTAAACAATCCATTTCTATATATACATATATATATATATATATATATATATATATATATATATATATATATATATATATATATATATATATATGTGTATGTGTGTGTGTGTGTGTGCATAAACTAGTTTGCACTAGATAATTAGCCACCCTGCGAACTCCATACTGATTAAACAATGAATGGAATCGTAGTGCCCATTGAACTTCATTATTCGTCGATTTCATATCGTTTCAGTATATTATGCGCTCGCAATCTTCATACTAATTAATAGACATATCAAACTGTCGACCGATCAAATGTCTGTAGTGTGCGCTGGCTCCAAAGTTCATTGTTCAACATGAAGGTAAGTTGGATGCATACAATTGAGTATTCTACGAGAGATAATACCTTGATTCTATTGAAGCGGGATGGTTTGGTGTGTTTTCGGCAGTTAAATAGAATGAAAAAACTGCAATTCATTATTTAGAGGTTACAGGCAATGCATGAATCGGTTTAATTTCATAACGTGAGAGAATATTCCTCTTCATTACTCTCTATTGTGTAATTTTGAATTATTTTTCTAATATCGTCTAATGACTGTTTTTATTTCGTTTCAGAAAGTAGTATTAGCTCATGAATTTCTTTTTAATCCTTATTATATTGTAACTTGATGCTTCAACACAAAAAAAATCGTGTTCTTTCTAGACCATGTAATCCATGATCGAAATCAGTTCTGTCGTAGTTTAGTAAATGAAAATTAATAAATTGAATAAGAAGAGGTGGGTATACGGGGTGTCCCAAATTCGAGGGTGACCATTGGGATCTCGGAAACTATAAGAGATACGAAGTCGGTTAAATTATGGCAAAGTTGCG
>JARQZK010002283.1:65000-82500 GCA_030704885.1 Cynegetis impunctata | reverse complement strand
ATTTTCTAAATTATGTTCTAAATTTAAAAAAAGTTGATTATCAAAGAGTGGATTTTGAGGAATTTATAGATACTTTGCTGCCGCAATAATTAATTATCGCAGTACGATTTAGGAATGCGCTGGAGCATTCGGTGATTACTTTGGTAATAATTTCCCGTTTTTCGGGGAATACGTTAGAGAGGGTTTGGGTTATGAACCGAATCATAGAGTGGATTCGGGCGAAATGTTCGCACTGCGGTGGATCTTCGGAAATACTCTCATTGAGGACTTGGATGGGGGCGATTTTGTGGGATTCAGTAGGCGGTTCCCTGCGTTTAGGGCACTTCATGTCCCACGCAGGATGATCACCCCTACAATTAGGGCAAGTAGGATTTTTTTGTTTGGGACATACATTGTTTCTGTGATTGCCACCGCAAGAGGCACATGCTGGTTTAGCGACACAGTCGAGGCGATCGTGACCGTTCTTAGAACAAAGTGAGCAAAATTTAGCTATTGGAAGCGGAACTTTTGACGGTTCTGCTTCGTGAGTACGACCGTAGATCGACAAACCATTTAGTAATAATTCGTCGATCGCGGTCTTTGAAAAAGTGATGACTCTTATGAGAGTCGTTGGTTTATTTGTTGCTCTGGAAGTTATTCTCCAGCATTTATTGAATTTGATGTTTTGAATTTTTAGGGCCTCTGAAATCTCCTCGACTGTATAGTTTACGTCAACGTATTTGATCACACAAGAGTATGAAATTCTAGGTGATCGAAGTTCGGTAGGATTTTTTTGGGAATTTTTGCGGTAGAGGGACGAGAAAGTAATTGACGGAGTGCCAACTAAATTCTGAAGAGTTTTTTGGAAATCTGAGGGGGCTGGGGAAGTGCACTCAATGAGCGCGGTCTGGTTTAAATTGACTTTGAGATTACTCAAAGTCAATTTGGTGGTTTTGATGAGTTTGTAAAACTCTTTTTGAGATTTAATGTTGTTCGGAATATTTCGAACAACATAGATTCATAGATATTCTGATATTGATTATATATCAATAGATTTAACTCACTTCAGGTAACTCAACTACTTTCACTTATACTTTTATCAATTAATTTCCACTTATAATTTTCAGTTTACTTTTTGTTTCACGAAGATAATATGGAGATTCAATAACAAATGAATACTAGCAGTACACAGACGATGTTTATACCTTGAATGCACATCCTTATATAACTTCTTTTTATTTTTCAAAATCAAATTACCTGGTATCCTTATTCTAGAATATTCTCATATCCTTTTTGTGATTATTGATCATATTTTAAATATTATAATAACAGTTATTGTAAATATTTTTATGTCATTCAATTTAATTAAATTTACAATAATTTTGGAAATTGATTATTTCAATAATAACAGCTTCTTTATGATTACTTAAAATTTTTCAAACTCAGTACTTTAACTTGATTATTTTGAATAATTAAATGACATTTAATTAGTTTTTTCTAAAAATTTTAATGGAAACATATTTCTGGACTGAAATCATTTAGTTAATCTCAATTACATAATATTCTGATAATTTTGTACTAAAATTTTCTCAATATTCTGTACATTAATTAAGTTATCATTTATTCTTGAAAAATTTGACATTTCGATATATATATAGTTTTTAATTCTAACTTGAAATTCTTCTTCATTACATTATTCTACAACAATTTTCTATTTAAAACAATTAACTCATTTCTTCTAATACCTCTATATATGATTCACTATCTTCAACGACTTGAAATTAACTTATTATCTGATATTCAAATTTAGTTGATTCTACGATACAAAAAATTTCCACAATTATATATATATATTCTACATAAATTAAGTCTGTTATCTAGAATTAATTTCTTCTATTTACTCTTTACAAAGGTTCTATTACTTGTATTATCATATATTTCTGATATTTCATGAATTTCCATTGAATTACTTGAAATCTTTTTCCAACGATTAATGACATTTCATGTCTTCGACATTCTATAAGGATTTCTTATATATTATTAATCAGATATACATATTTTATAATCATCTATCGCTTACTAATATCTGTTTAATTTTATTGAAGTTTACCTTCTCTCTTATCAACTTTATTTCATATTGTACCATATATATCAATTCTAATATTGCAAATAAACAAACCATATCAATATATATATATATATATATATATATATATATATATATATATATATATATATATATATATATATATATATATATATATATATATATACAGGGTGTTCCAAAATTGAACGTACAAACGAAAAGGGGAGATGTCTTAAATAATTGTAAGAAAAAAAAATGGGGTTTAGAAAACGATTTGCCCTTGTTATTGGAAGCTATACCTCTTATGCTACGACGAGAAATGTGGTTCATGCATGACGGTGCTCCTGCTCATTTTTCAGTTTTGGCAAGGGAGTATTTGGACGACAATTATGAAAACAGGGGGGGACCTCAGTTATGGCCCGCCAGATCCCCAGACTTAAATAGTTTAGATTTCTTTTTATGGGGCCACCTGAAATCTCTAGTATACTCGACGCCAGTGAACACCGTAAAAGAACTGAGAAATCGTATAATATAACAACAAAGCTTCCTTTTACATTTTTTCAAATTAACAGTTCCACACCAAAAAAAAGTTGAAAACAGGTGACAGTGTTCCAAAAAAAATATCACCCTGTAGATCTGCTATCGAAATTGCCATGTCACGTGGTGAGAACTCTCAAATGTAATATATATGCCAAATTTCAGTTGAATATCTTGTAAAGTGTAGATACTATGAGAAAAATACTTGAAAAAAATTCAAACTTCAACACTCTGTATCTCGAAATCGAACCGTTTGCGACCCTATGTTAATTGGACTTTTTTTTCTTAAACTTACCTAAGGAATCTTTCCGTTTCGTTTGTACGTTCAATTTTGGAACACCCTGTATATATATATATATATATATATATATATATATATATATATATATATATATATATATATATATATATATATATATATATATATATATATATATATATATATATATATATATCTACTTTTATTTTTTATCAGTTCTATAAATCGTTTTGTAAGGGCACCTATTACAGAAGTAGTGCTTTAATGAAAAAGAAAACCGGTTTTATTAACATTTTGCTGTTAAATAAAAACAAATTTTTCAGAAGGATGATTTATTCATTATTAACTTCCATCAGAATTCATTTTGAAAAGCGCTTGTTATTTTTTTGGATTTGTTTGACAAAGTTTCGATAGTAACCATGCGAAACAGAAACCATGCGAAAGGTAACATAAAAAACTTGATTAGTCAACTTAATAGCAGGTGCATATTTACAGGTGCATTTTTATTTTTAGAAATGCCTTTCGCCAAATATTTTTATTCTTAGATCAAAGTAGATGAAATTTTTTACGATATTCTTGTTTTATGACAACTTTAACATCTCGTGTTGTAATATGAGTCACTAATATTGTGAATAACTAATATACATATATATATATATATATATATATATATATATATATATATATATATATATATATATATATATATATATATATATATATATATATATATTATTTGCTTTACGAATCGTGAATTTTATGTATTAATTTCAAAATAAGGGTATTCGATTCCTGGGTGGTGAGTAAATGAGTAGTACTCTTATATCTTTGCCAAGCTTTCGGAAATCTTTATTTGCTTCATCAGGGCTTCGACTTTGAGGTTAACTATGAAATATCACGTCTGCCATAACAAAAAACTTCCACGAAATACATACAATCCCCAAAATCACCATTGGAAAAATTCACAAATTTAAAATATACAACCATAAAATTACATCCTAATTTAGTTATCAAAATACAAATTAACTGTCAGTCCTAGTTGAAGTCAATAAACCACCATTTTCAACTAGGACTGACAGTTTATTTGTATTTTGATAACTAAATTAGGATGTAATTTTATGGTTGTATATTTCAAATTTGTGAATTTTTCCAATGGTGATTTTGGGGATTGTATGTAATTCGTGGAAGTTTTTTGTTATGTCAGACGTGATATTTCATAGTTAACCTCAAAGTCGAAGCCCTGATGAAGCAAATAAAGATTTGCGAAAGCTTGGCAAAGATATAAGAGTACTACTCATTCACTCACCACCCAGGAATCGAATACCCTTATTTTGAAATTAATATATATATATATATATATATATATATATATATATATATATATATATATATATATATATATATATATATATATATGAATTTATGAAAAAATAAAAACTAACGTTTCACTGGTTGAAATAAAATATTTTGAGTAAACGCATTTCGTCATAAGATTGACTTCATCTCGCACTAAATAATGATATTGCAAAACAATCTATTTATATGAACAATTGAACATAACGGAGTAGGTTCCTATATAAACCAAATACCAATAAGCATTTCACTCCTAGTCATTGGTAGGTATATTAAACAAA
The DNA here is from genome assembly GCA_030704885.1 of Cynegetis impunctata. Taxonomy (NCBI): domain Eukaryota; kingdom Metazoa; phylum Arthropoda; class Insecta; order Coleoptera; family Coccinellidae; genus Cynegetis; species Cynegetis impunctata. The sequence goes on along the minus strand of JARQZK010002283.1, from coordinate 78,005 downwards.
TTAAGGAGAGTTGTTTTTTTGGATAATATTTTCGAACTGTAAATATATCATTATTGCGATTAAAAGTATGGTTTACTTGAATAGGATGGCATGCATAATTAGAGTCAGTTTCCTGCTCAATATAGCTACGTTGGTGTATATTTATTCGAAATATTTTGAAATTTCTAATTGTACGTCCTATATAGAATTTTTATCATAATCTTTACAGTCTAATTTCTATGAATATTTGATTTGTTGTTTAATCAATTTTCCAATAATATTGCTGGTTTCATATGAATCTTTGAAATTTTGATTACGTAGATATAATTTTAGATTTTCGGAAGGTTTGCCGAGGTAATTACTGTACTTTTCTCGGGTATGTGTGGGTAAATTTGTGTAATTGCCATTTTTACTTCTGAATAAGACTGTCAATCATGTTGGGTGAATAACCATTATTTACTGGCATTTGTTTAATTATATTCAATGATTTTCTGAATTCAGTTTCGCAGTACGGTATTTTGAAAAGTCTATGTATCATATATGTGTTAACATTTTGTCATGAAATCTGCGGCATCTCAAAACTTCTGAAAGAACAAAAATTATTGTGATATTTATGAACTTTGAAAAAAAATTCAATACAAAATACAAAAAACTAAATTTCATTCATAGCAACAAAACTCCTCAAAGCTACTTCAGACACTTGGAAAATGAAAGATAGACCTGAAACTATGTCCGACACGACCGAGACCGGGTATTCATCAAAACTAATCAAAATATTTGGGAAATACCATCAAGACCATCAGAGAAGAACTTTCTTGTAAAATAATTATTCCGATTATCAAAAGAAAAATATCAAATTGCTTTCAAATGTTTATAGTAATTTTTCTAAATTTCCACTTTCTAACTCATGTATATTCCTTCAATAGTAAGTTGTTTCAATTTCCTAAATAACTGATTAGATTCTAGATTGATTCATATTTTAACGTAAAACAAGTACAAAAATTTAGGTTTTTCACCAAGACACCGGAGTCGAAATTTTCCATACCAACACTGTTAATTGAGTAAATTCCCAAATAAAACTGTGAAATTTTCTTGAATTTCAAGCAGTACGTGATAATTTAAAAATTCAATTAATTTTTCATCTCAAATATCCAACTTAATACTTTGCCTTTTTCACATCATACAATACAGAAAATTTGTTTTTTCATTCCATCAATGTCAATGGCAATGCCGTTATTAAGATTGAAAATGGAATACTCAATGAACTGGTTCGACGTTGTGGTTTCGGTTGAACACAATAATAATTTCCCAATTCACGTTCCATTTTCACGCAGTGCACAACTTTGGGTTGAAAAATCGACAGGATCGAAATATAACCCCTAATGGTTGAAGCAAAATGGAATTGGAGAGGAACTGATTATTCAAGTTGGAAGTTGAAAATCGTTTCGAACTTTATTGTTTCCAATTCATCTGATTTGGTTATGCTAACAGAGGTCTGTTTACCATGGAAATATCTATTCGGAGTACTGTTAAGTTTGTGTGATAATTTGAAGTGGAAATATAAAAAGCTTTCAACATATTGAAGAAGAGTATCGATATTTCTTCCTACGTACAAAACATATAATATTTTTCAATTGATGAAATGTACCTATAGGAGATGGCAATCTTATATAACTTATACAAAAATAGTTTCAATGATTCAATGCAACACAGAAAATTCTTCTTATGGGCCACTCTCCATAAAATCATTTGATGAAACTTTGAACGTATTGATATTATTTACTATCAATAAATCGATATTTGAGAGAACAAAAACCAAACTTGAATTTACTACGTTTATTATCACAAAAATACTTTGAAAAATATAACACTGCGATTGCAATTTCGGTCACTAGACTATCATCGGGCAGATTGAGTTAAAAACTGAATACATTATTTATTATAGATTTGCGCTTACGGGTGGGAAGGAATGATTGCAGGTACATGAATAGACAAGAGGAACACATTTCAAGAAGTGCTAATCGAAGTGCATTTCCCAAATTGGTACAATAAAATGAAAAATCATTATTGTTTGAATACACTAAATATAGGAGAATATATCAAGTCAATCTGGTCGTTTAGCAAGATATATTTTGCATTATGATTGAATTTAAAAATTTCTAATGATCCTAAGTAAGTTAGTTTGGTTCCTTCCGGTAATTTGTGCATAATTTGGAAGTTATCTATTTGTGGAAACGGGTGGTGGTTTTCATGGCAATGATTTGAAATCGTTGAATCCATTTTATTTTTCAAAAAAGATTGTTGGTGTTCTTCAAATCTTGTCTTAAATGATCGACCAGTCTGACCTAAATACACCCCTTTAGATACAGGACAAATCAACTTATAAACTCCTGAACTTTCAACTTTTGAAATGATATCTTTGGCATTGAATGAAAATCCTGAAAGTTTTTTCTTAGGTTTGAAAGCCATTTTTATATTACATTTAGGTATAACATTAGCAACTTTTTCTGTTAGAGGACCAAAATATGTTAAAGATGTGAATTTTTCCGATTTTTCTACTTTCAATTGAGGATATATGCTGTTGTACGCTAGTTGACTACATTTCTTGTTTATCATTTAATCTATCAAACTTGTATGAAAACCATTATTTGAAAGAATTATTTTTATAGTAGAAATTTCTTTTGCTAAATTTGGTACGGATAATGGAATTGAAAACGCTCATTGAGCTAAAAGTAACGACGGATTCCATCAAGCATGTTTGAGTGTCTGAGTGTTATGCGACCAGAATTTTGAAGTTTGAATTTGTATGGAACTTATGAGTCAGTTGCAAGATGAGTTAAAATGAACAAAAACGAAATTTTCTCGATCTAGAAACTCACAAACTTTTCATGTTGAACGTTATTTTGAAGCTTTGCGTCCAGAATACGAAGAATTGTTTGATTGAAAATATGTATTTACTTTTCAAATGTATATTTTATGGTTTGGATATATATATATATATATATATATATATATATATACATATATAATTATTCATTCGAATTGTTGTTGCCAGTGAACTATTTCTAATCTTTTGATAAACTTTTTAAAAAGTTTCGATAAAGCCACGAATGTCGTGGCGAAACGTCAACTTTTTAATAAAATCGAGTTTTTTGAGATTCAACAAGCCTGTTATTGCTAATAATTATCAAAAGATTATATATATATATATATATATATATATATATATATATATATATATATATATATATACCACGGACGTGTTATATACGAATAATTCTCATTCATATTCATTTGCTTCTATAGAGGACAATATATACTGGCGGTGTGTAAATGTTGCATGACATCGAATCGATGTAGCAACCTTACTCTAGCTTAGCGGATATAGTAGCCACTTTCGGGTGTCAGGACGTACGAGTTCTTGTTGCCGAAATGTTTCATCTATCTGTCTGTAAGATGTAGTTCATTTGTTTCCGACTCGTGGTGCTGTGTCATATTTATATGCAATTGTGTTGCTAGAGGGAAAATATATGAGCGTTTGAAGTATAAGGTTGGTTATAACATTCGATGGATGGATGATACTGATGAGCCTCAAATAAGGGCGAAACAGTCTTTCTGTCATTTTCCATTGATTGTGTGATTGTGATAAACAACTTAATATTTCGAACATATACCGTCTAAAGGTAGATGGGGATATTTCGATGTTTCGTGAACTCGTATAACCAGCTCCGCTAGGAGGTTTGTTTGATTAGTGTTGAATAAATGTCCTAGTTCACCTTCTTTATATATATATATATATATATATATATATATATATATATATATATATATATATATATATATATATTAATATACTTGACATTAGGTACATAAAAACTGATTCTATACAACATACCTAATTTGTATGGCATTGTACACAATATTAAGCTAAATATCTAAGTCTGTTAGGTTTAGAAATGTGAGCACGTTTTATCTGAAGAAATCTTTTTATTTTGCCTATAATGTAGTAGGCATTCTATAGAATGGCTAATAAGACAACTAGTAATATTCAACCCTAACAAAATGGTGATATATATCAGGGTTCATAAAATAGTCCAATGTTATATATCACTATATCTTTTCAATCAAGACACATCGAAGGTATTATCATTTTCCTAAAATGATTTATCACATTCATGTACTATATAGAGTGAAAAAGTTCAATACTGACTGTACAGCAAAAATTTTTCACTTTTCATCTATTGGCATGACTGTAGAAAATAATACTTCAAATGTAAATATTTATTTGGTTTACTCGACACCATTATATTATAAGTAACTCAATATAAATTCAACGCTGGTTAACCCATTTGCAAAAGTATTACTGTACTCTCTATTTAGGTGATGTTCTTCACTAAAACATATGTTCAAGGTTTGTTAACCTTTTTTCAATAGTAAAACTTTAATTCATTTTGAGCTGATGTTCTTCCTAAAAAAACAAGGATTGAGGTAATATCTGTGTATTCTTCACAAATAGAAGTATTACTTCTATTTACATCTATTATCAGAAATCTAATTTCGTCGACTACTCTCTAACTTCACTGGTTCATAAATTATGGTTTATTTCCTGTATTTGAAATATTGCCACTAGTTATTCAATATCAAACTATATTGGAAGAAATCTCATCATTATTCACGAAAATATATGAGCATCTTTCAGAAGGCCTAGGTTTTTGTTTCATTCCTTTTACCTATCACCGTAAATTTCGCTTGTCGAATATATTTTACCTTAAAGTATTCCTTTATTGATACAGGAAATATTACTTATATCGTTCTATAGGCATATTGCGAAGATTCCCATCCAGGCCTTGAAGATACACAGAATTCCTCTTCGGGTAATTTCCATCGCATGACGGGTTTCCCGTAGATCCACAGGAAACCACTTGAATATGTGGCGCCGGCACATTATAATATTGATTGAATTTCCAGTAAAGTGGGGCTATCAGTTGGATGAAAGGCCTGAAAACTGAAAGGATGCTTGTGCGGTTGCATAAATTGACTCGTCAGCTACTGTAACTACCCAATTCAAATCTGAGGAGCAGATAATTCATTCTCGTCGATTTACAGATGATTCGGCGGTTTTCTCTACTTCTCTACCCAATATAGTAATAATCACCGAGATTAAAATGACATTTTAAGTGACTGTTTAAGACGCCCAAGAAGGATTTTTCTCTACTTCCTAACAAACTAGGTTACAACGTAATATAGAAGTTATTACGAAGATTCACTGAAAGTTGCGATGATTGTTCAAAATGCCCAAGAATCATTTCTGTCTACTTCAAATCAAAATAGATCACTATGCGATAAATATATCACGTAACCAAAAATGCCGTTCAAGACTGATCCAATAAATGACAAAAGGATTTCAAAATATTAATTATTTCCTGAAAACTCAGAGTAAGTTGGATTGGTGAAAACTAAATCAATATATCAATTATTGTGTACATATGTGAGGGTATGCAGGTATATTTTCTTTCCTCTCACTCACAGTTCAATTTTCCTAACAGTTTTTGCTTTTTACATACAGAATAAACTTACAGTTTAACGAGAACTGAGACTGAAATTAATACTGAAACTATCGTGTGAAAAGCCTTTTAGGGTAGGCAGATTGAGCCAACGTATCTGAATTATTCCCCTCCTAATTCCCCTGAAGATAACTTCGCAAAAGGAGCCGAAACATTGAAATTTTTTGAATTTTTTACGCGGTTCATTCCTAGAACAGAATTTTGATAATGATTATATATATATATATATATATATATATATATATATATATATATATATATATATACAGTTTGTCTCACTAAGTTGGAACCATATGAAAAACTTTTTTATTATTCATTTTAGGAAAAAAAGTTATTCTTCATAAAAAGTTCTGCATGTTCTAAAATCTAAAATACAATCATCAGGTATCAAATTTTTTCAGTCGTATACGCGGTGTGTCGAAAAATATGAATTTTACTCAAGAGTAAAGTACCTTTATGTTTGAAAATATCGAAAATTGTTAAAAAAAAAGTTGTTCAGAACCAAAAACTACGTTCAAATATGCAATTGCATCCACTTACAAAAAAAAATCATTTTTTCTTATTTTGTCAACAATAACAATGCAAATTCAACTGTAGTTACATGTAATCTAGTATTCACTGACAAAGAAAATGATTTGTTGATTTGTTAATAGCAAGATATGTTTGACAATGAATGTCAAAACACATTAGAAATAATAAGAAACATAAAAATGGTAGCGATATTATCTTGTGAAGAAAAAATAGAAATTGTTTTGATTGTGGGAGAAAATTATAAGACGCATAGAGAAGCAGCGACTATTTTTAATAACAGACATCCCAATAAAAATATTTTTTTGACATTCACTGTCAAACATATCTTGCTATTAACAAATCAACAAATCATTTTCTTTGTCAGTGCATACTAGATTACATGTAACTACAGTTAAATTTGCATTGTTATTTTTGACAAAATAAGAAAAAATGATTTATTTTTAAGTGGATGCAAATTCAAACGTAGTTTTCAGTTATGAACAACTTTTTTCTTTAACAATTTTCGATATTTTCAACTATAAAGGTACTTTACTCTTGAATAAAATTCATATTTTTCGACACACCGCGTATACGACTGAAAAAATTTGATACCTGATGATTGTATTTTAGATTCTAGAACATGCACAACTTTTTATGAAGAATAACTTTTTTTTCTTAAAATGAATAATAAAAAAAGTAAGCATATAAATAATTGAGGACTACCCAAATGCCTTTTCTCATATAGGATCAACGAAGCTCGTGTTAATTAGGATAACTAAAACATAGTTTTGTGAGGCTAATGCCTAAAGTTGCACAAGAAAAATATATATAATATATATATATATATATATATATATATATATATATATATATATATAAATATATATTTATATATTTATATATATATATATATATATATTTGAGAGTTCTGCATCTATCATAAACTTATCTGAAAACAATTTAATATTTGTCCGACATGAATATTTAACCTGAACTTCAAAATCTGAATGTCTCAAAATTAATGAAAGACCCTACTCCATATAAGTATAACTCAATATATTGTCTCCTCATATCGACAGTCTTCAATATGCGTCATGTGGTTCAAAGCACAACTGGCCCATAAAAAGTTTGATGCTCCTAAAGAACGGTCATAACTCTCGAATAATTTCTGAAGTTCGATCAGGTTTCTGAAATTTTATGCGCAGTAAATATTGGTAATAAATCGAACAGATTTTTTCAGCACTATTGGAAAAAGTGAAGTATCGTACGTTGGAATCCTGCTATCTTCGTTTATCAATAATAATTTAATATGTACTCGAAATATGATCCTTGCGTGATCTGGTTAGTACGTGATGTACAATAAACGTAGCTTGAGAATCACAAAAAATGAGATCTAGTAAAGTATGATTGAAAATTGCCGAGTTTATAGGTTTGAGCAAGAGTGTTGAAATTACTTTCATTGTAAGCAAAATATAGGATCATTGATTAAAAAGAAGAAGCGCGTCTAGAATTATCAGATGAGAAAAAGAGCTGAAATTAAATATGTAAGAGGAAAACATGAATTTAGGATAAACTGAAATTATTTCAAATGAAATCTGGCTCTCACAGAGGTAACAGAAGAAGACCGATAAAAGTTGAAAATCAATTAAGATCTTAATAAATAAAATATGTAGTAAATTGAACCAAATCTAATATGTATGACGCATTCGAATACACTGCCATCTTTATGGGTGTATATATAAATATATATATATATATATATATATATATATATATATATATATATATATATATATATATATATATATAAATATATATATAATATATGATATTTTATTCGAATTGTGTTGTTGCCTGTGAACTATTTCTAATCTCTTGATCAATTATTAGAAATAACAAGCTTGATGAAACTCAAAAAAAACGATGTTATTAAAAAGTTGACGTTACGCCACGACATTCGTGGCTTCATCAAAACTTTTGAAAAAATTGAAATTCAATCCACGAATGTCGTGGCGAAACGTCAACTTTTTAATAAAATCGAGTTTTTTGAGATTCAACAAGCCTGTTATTGCTAATAATTGTCAAGAGATTATATATATATATATATATATATATATATATATATATATATATATATATATATATATATATATATATATAGATATATAAATATATATATTGTTATATATATATATTTATATAGATATTATATATTATTTATATATTAATATATATATATATCTGTTCAAAAATCACGAGCAACCAATCTCAAATGTGGTGGCACACCATCGTGCATAAACCACATTGCTTTCTTGTCGCCAATTGTACATCCTACAGAAACTCAGGCAGTGTTTCTTCCAAAAAGTTGAGATACATCTCGCCAGTAAGTCTTGCTGGTAGGAATACTGGTCCAATTAAATAATCACCCACAATTCTAACCGAAATATTCAAAGTTATGAAATTTTTTTATTGCATTTCTTGTGAAACTGACTTCATCAGTGAAAATAATCTGTTTCGGGAATTAAGGCATAAATTCGAACTAATGTTTGCAGAAGCCATTGACATAACACAATACGTGGAGGAAAATCAGCAGGTAGTAGTGCTTCAACACGTTTAATGTGGTATGGATACAAAAAATTGTCCTTAAGAATTTCCCGAACCGTCCAGTGACTTATATTCAAAGTAGTGACAATTTTTCGCGTAGAACTGCTTGGAGCTTCCCCTATCATGCATGTCAGTCATCTCGGAGTTCGTCTAGTGAGCCATGGTAGCGTAATTCACTATTACAGACACGTCCAACAGCAAAAGGTCACTCAATCTTCACAACTGCTACCGATACAGGTGATCATCAATTACGAGATGTATTTAAATGAAATCGACTTTTACGTTAGTGGATAAAACAGCCGTTCCAAGTTATTGTTAACAATTTTTTGTAGATGATAAACTCATGGCTTACGCATTATTTTTATTCATATTAATGATTTCAATAAATACCGAATGTTGTTGTCGCAAATTTTGTTCAGTCTGTATCTTCGAAAGAAAAGGATTTTTACCCCGAGGTGAAGCTAAGGGGTTATAGTATCACGACAAAAAGTTATTAGCTGGTCCGATTTTAAAAATTCCAACAAATATCGATAAACCACATATGATTTCATAAAAAAAGTGTTTTCAAAAAATTTTCCCCACGAAGAATAAAAAAATTATAGAGTTTTTTAGATTTTTTTGTCCATAGACATGTTGTGCTATCTATAAATCTTAAACCTAAACCGATTTTTACAATTACGAAATAAAATGATAGCATTTAATGTGCAGTTTTTTAATTTATATAATACATTCAAAAAATATTGACGACATGCATATGTGCCGAGGGGTTTTATCATTCCTAACATACCTATCTCCAGAGGTTTTCGAGAAATTAAATGGTTTCCTCGTTTTTTTGTGCAAAACATAGCTTCAATTAAATGTTCATTACTAAGGTATTCAGATTCGTAGGACGCTGAAATTTTAGGTGTAGTTTACCAAGTTTTGACGTATTAGGAATATTCTAAGGACTTTGTTCTCCATTATACAGGGTCCTTTAAAATTTGCGATTTTAACGATAAATACAAAAATAGTAAAATGTGCATTTTTTCAAATATAATACCCTGTATATTATTGAATATCTCGAAAGAAAATTGAAATTTCTTTCGAATGATATATCATGTTCCTATACTTAAAAAGTCAGGTTTCCGAAATAAAAGCAAGTTTCTATAAAAATCGGATTATTTAGCCATATTTTGTATTAGGTAGCTATGAAATGTCAAGAAAGATGTCATTTTGAGAATTTGACAATTAGTCCATCAACAATAAAACGTTCGCGCGTTCATTAACGAAAATTTGATTTGAAAACAATCAAAATGGATGGCAATAACTATTCTCATGAAGTTTTGATGAAGTTATTTATTGTACATGGTCAATGTGACCAAATAATAGCAAGAACATACAGAAAATTCAATAAAATGTATACCTATTGACAACCAATAAACGAGAGAAAATTTGTATGTTTACAAAATAATTTTATCACTTATGGGTCAATACTGAAAGCGAAACGAAATTTACTAAACTAATAAAAAACATTTTGCGTTACGTAAAATAACATAACATAAGTGATAAAATTATTCTGTAAACGTACAAATTTTCTCTCGTTTATTGGTTATACATTTTATTGAATTTTTTGCATGTTCTTGCTATTATTTGGTCACATTGACCATGTACAATAAATAACTTCATCAAAACTTCATGAGAATAGTTATTGCCTTCCATTTTGATTGTTTTCAAATCAAATTTTCGTTAATGAACGCGCGAACGTTTTATTGTTGATGGACTAATTGTCAAATTCTCATAATGACATCTTTCTTGACATTTCATAGCTACCTTATACAAAATATGGCTAAATAATCCGATTTTTATAGAAACTTGCTTTTATTTCGGAAACCTGACTTTTTAGGTATAGGAACATGATATATCATTTGAAAGAAGTCCTTAGAATATTCCTAATACGTCGGAACTTGGTAAACTACACCTAAAATTTCAGCATCCTACGAATCTGAATACCTTAGTAATGAACATTTAATTGAAGCTATGTTTTGCACAAAAAAACAAGGAAACCATTTAATTTCTCGAAAACCTCTGGAGATAGGTATAGAGAAGTATGATACAAAAACAATTGGAAAATGGTAGGGAAGCAAAAAATGAAATAATATATAGGGTGTCTCATTTGAAATTTCATAGTTGCTGCTACTTTTTAGTATAAGCGGCAACGCCGCAGCGACACTATTATTTTAGATCGATAGAGCAAAATCAATTACCCATGAAAATTTTCAGAATAATCTCATGTCCCGTTCTCCGTAAACGTCTAACCTACCATCCACCGTGAGTAACCCTGTATATATATAGGTAAATATATATATATATATTACGAAAAAATGTTTCTCATAAGATGATCATGTTTTTGAGAGGAAAGTCCACGCCTGCTGAAAACTCTTCCATTTCCTCCAACCTTGTAGGGGGGAAGGGGTTAACTTCGAAATTTTAAATGACAACTTTTGATTTTTATTGCAGATTCATATTCTACGGCAAAAAAATACAAAAGTTTTGTAGGGAAAATTTTTTACGATTCCTCACAGATGGCTCTGTAATCGGATTTGAATTCACCGTCTGAATGACCATAACGTATCCGTTCTATCAATAATTTAAATGAAATTCTGACGTTATAAGGTAGTTCAGACGGAAAATTCAAATTCGATTACAGAGCCATCTGTGACGAATAGTAAGAAATTGTTCGTACAAAATTTTTGTATTTTTTGCCATTTTTTTTTTTCGAAGTTCACCCCTTTACACCTCCGAATGGCAAAAGAAATAAAGAAGGTTTTAGCACAAGTGGAGTTTCCTCTCAAAACCATCAACTTTATATTCGAAACATTTTTCCGTAAAATGTTTCCTTTTCGAGATTTTCAACTGATACAACTCAAACATTTCACCCGGTATATATGAAATCGATAAACTTCGCATATCGAAGTATTTTTTCATAGTTAAGGTTTTCATTCGAGACAGTTATTAAAATGAGATGTGTGGCTTGTATAAAAATTGATTTTGTGGAATGCGGACCGGCGTATTCGCCATTTTGTATTTAAATGTTGACCACCAACAACAATTATATAATAAAATAGATAGAAGCAAATTATTCGCGACTGCACGAAATGTTTACATTTTCGTAATTATTTCAAGAAAAATATTTTCGCCTTGCATAAAATATAATTACATAATAAAGTTATTTTCTGCAATTAAATAGTCACCACTCGTGATTACTTATATTAAATCAGATCAGAAGTGGAAGAATGAAAGAAGGAAGCGAAAAAAGTAATTCATTTATTTTTAATAGCGCCTTTTCTCTTTTTGATTTGTTGTAATCACTTTCCCCTTTAAATGTACCAATCTACTTCAAACTGAATGAATAAATTCCATAGACGATACTAAAATTTGTAAAAGATATTATCAGGTTCATCAATACCCAACAGATATCGGGAATGTAGTACATAAAACTGATAATTTATGGGGTCAAAAATATAGAAGAAAATGACAAAAGATTTGACTGCCATTCATACAATATAAGATCCAAAGAAGACCTGAATATTACAGAAACCAGACTTGAAATCACTGAAAGGAAATTTGCGGTATTGATGCTCTACAATAAACTTCCTCTAGTATGGATAAAACTTGAGGTCCAATAATTCAAGGAGGAACTGAAACGACATCTACAAGAAAACCCACCATAAATTTGTCGGAATTTTTAGTTGAAGTGTAATTTATGATTTTTTCAAGGTTATTACTTTGTAATTGGAAATAAACAATATTATATATATATTATAAATTAAATAATAAGAAAACAACTTGTCTGTTACAGCATTATCATTCAGTCTTGATAATGCTGTAACAGGCGAAACTAGTCGAATAAAAAGTTATTTTCATTTTGTGGTTTTTAGACAAGATGTTTTCTCATTATTTAATTTTTAATATAAATATGAACTACCACTGAGTTGATTCATCGTCCATCGAATTTAATATTATATATACTTATATATAATTTTTGAATTATTGAAAATTGTTAATAAAGAAATATTTTAAGAAAGAACTTAAACGAAATGTACAAACCCACCATATCATTCATTGTAATTTCTAATTGAAGTGGTTGAATGATTTTGTTGAATTAAGTAATTACTATGTAATTGGAAAAGAATATTATTATTATTATATATAAATATATATATATATATATATATATATATATATATATATATATATATATATATATATATATATATATATATATATATATATATATATATCTTCAATTATTTAAAATTGTTAAGAAATAAATATTTTAAAAAGGAACTGAAACGATATGTACAAGAAA